>WYDI02020503.1:0-26075 GCA_009867235.2 Psittacus erithacus | reverse complement strand
AGTTAGAAACACAGTGCTGCACCAGCCACTAAGAAGGAGAAAAAATGACTGCTACTGCTGAACCCATGACACACAGCTATTACGTCAGGCCATTCCAGGTTATTTGTTGTGAGAATTCTTTAAAGCAAGCCATCACATTGTTAAAGATTTAGCTATAAAACCAGCCTACAATCAACAGTGAACACTGGAAGAAAATTAACCCCAGCCAGACACAGTACAAGCCTACATACACCAGGGAGGTGATTGTTTCTATTTGGAAGCAGATTTATGTGATCCTGAATAAGAATCTATGTTTCCCAGTAGAGTCATTATTTTGGAAAATGCCACAGCTTTCCTTGATGTCTTTGGTATTTCAAAATGAGAAGTCTTTTGGCTGTATAATTTGAAAGGCAGATTCATGATGACTGCTGTGTCAGTCCCCCCTGCCCCTGTGAGAAGCCTGTTTAAAACATACTTCTTGAGACAATTATTTCGTATGTTAAATACTGGTTCTTTGAAAACAAAGCCGTAGGATGAAGTTTTTTGAAAGGGATTTGTAGAACCCTTCAAAAAAGAGACTGATGGAAAATAACCTCAAATTTTGGCAGCAATAACTGGACTCCCAAAGCTAAGTATTCCTCTGTAAATATTCTACTCTTGAGTATTTTTCCCCAAGCTTTTTGTTGCCACAGTAAGTATTGCTAAATAAGCTGCATGAATTACAGCTCGGCTTTGTTTGGATTCATGGGAGTTCAACCTTCTAATTGCAGGTGCCTCCAGGAATAAAATGGTTCAGAATTAATTTCTTTTTCTTCGCTTTTTATCCTGTCCCTAGCACCTGTGAATTTTATGGCCTGTCCCAAATACAGCTGAACACCTGGCAGCTTTCCTCTATGTCCCACTGTACAAAAGTCTTCAAATTGTATTGATAACATTCTTTCAGCCTGCTTTCCATTTCAAGCTCTTTATACTTAAGGTAGAATCTATTTTCATGACACAGATGTCAAACTCTGAAACACTGGGACAGATGGCTCAAATGTAGTCTCATATATATCATGTATATATTAAAACGAAGTTTTCATTCAGATCTAGAAAGCCAGTCTACAATGGAATTAAAAAAGCATCTTAGTTCTGAATTTTGCTTAGCCAACTAAACCAGTTAATTTAGGTTAAAGTAGCATGAAGATTAGGGGAAGAAGTAAATTTGACTTTGAAAATCAAAGGGAGCTCATTATGCTTTAAGCATGTGACAATAAGTAATTTAAAAACTTGGATTTCAAAGTGACAGCCAGCTGTTAGTTCTTTGTCCCCTGATGAGCAGCATCTTGCTGCTGCGTGAAAGTAATGAAGATCATGGAGCCCTCTTGCTAACACTCCCGGCTGTCTCAGCACCTGAACTCTAAGAGACTGAGAGCAAACAAAATAGTAAGTGTTTTTATGGATAATGTTTGTATAGAATGAAATAAGAAAACATACAGTATATATTTTGATAATGCTTCATTATGGCTGCAACATCTGACAAAAGCTGTCAAAATGGTAATTAGACTCTGTAAATTGTGTTCTAGCTGAAGAAGGGGTGTAATAAGTGAGCAAAATGATCTACAGAAGGATTAAAAAAAAGAAAAAGCTTCCTCCTGTTAATTTTAAAAATAATGTTCCAGAACTCTGGATAGATACATCAATGCACAAATTTCGCCAGTTTAAATGAGTTCATAGAGCAAGTTCCTCTTTGTTTTACATCTTGTATTTACAACTTGGATGGCGACAGCACTGCCAGAGACTGCAGATTACTACACTGCTTTATCCTGAATGTTTGACTTAGCGCTTTTGACTCTGAGCTGAAAGGTAGAAAACATCTGCAATTCAAGTTGTTCACCTAGCATAATATTAAGTGATAAACTATTATGTAAAATATATGTTTGTGAATGGAGACAGAGTGAAAATACACATTTTTTATAAAACCCTTAGGTCTAGATAATGTATTACTGGACTTTCATTCAGAAATATTCCTAAGGGGATACAGAAATTTTTACTTTGCAATAGAAGCATCAGCACTGCAATAATCTTGAAGTATGCAATTTTCTGTCAGCTGTGGATCTGCCATTGGATGAACTATCATGTGAAAGGCATTCAGAATGTCATTTTTTCGTTAAACTTCTTTGTGAGAGTAATGAGTTAAATGAAATTTGGGAAGCAGATGCCAGGCTAGAAAGGACTTAAAAAGGCAATCTGTTTTTTCCTGCAGGAATAACTGTACCTTACGTAGTGAACATTGGTCCAACTTTAACTAAACATCAGTAGAGAGAGCTCCAAAGATCCCAGGAATCTATCCTAACCCATTAATATTTCTATATTCAGAATAAATATAAATCTTTATGTGTTTGAAGAACAGTATTCCCTCCTTTATTGTCCATCTGTGCTGAGCATTCTCCATTTATTCAACCTTTCTTAAAAAAAAAGTAAAAATGAGATAGGGCAGAATTTAAGGACATGTTGTAGTGACGCGGGGGTCACAGACAACGCTGAGCCGACCAATATGATCCAGCGAATGCCTTTTATTGCCTGTTAACACACTGCTTATATGACAAAAGAACAAGCACGAGCATCATAACAACTTCTGATTGGTCTGACAACACTGTTCACGTGCCGGATAGCAACACTCAATTGGCCCCTGCTGGATGCCCACGCGCATGCCTCGTGCACCCTGCAGAGACACCATCTTTTAACTCCAAGGTGTCTGTATTGCTCACAAGATGTCGCCGTCGCGCAGCCAGTCCCAACACATGTAGCTAGGGGCTCATGATAAAGAATTACTTCAAACATCAACTCTTCTACTATTTATTATTTGGAAAGGAAACAGAAATTCTTAATATTCTTTAAATGAAAATTTACTATTTAACGAAACAGCTTGAATCTAACACTATCATAGTCTAGGAAGAACTGGAATACCTTATTTTCCCTGTCAGAATTAATTTTACAAAACTTAAGTAAGCTTTAAAAAGAAGTGCAGATTTAAGCAGATTTTTTTCTGGTAAGAAGCCTAGGATTTGGAAATGGTATTACATGTTTTGAAGAAACTTATTTGTAGGCTAGAAAGAAAGAAACCAAGCAAAGACTTAAATTGATCTAAATATAGAAGTGGTAGAATGGGGAAACCTAGAGAGAGATTTACATGGCTTTTAAAGCCTCCAGTTCTAGTGTCCCCAGACAGCACAATGCTCAGCACATTAATGTTAAGTGACATTTATATAGAAATTCAGCTCCCCTTTGCATTAGTGGAGATTTTATTTTTAAATTGAGAATTAGAGAAATGTGTAAGTGTACAAATGGAATGAAAGCCTTGTTGGCATATTCTATTGAGTTCTCTATGCCACAGCCTTACCTTACCCCAGTACCTTTGGTATGGACTTTATAGCAATGCTTGTGGATAGGTGAGTGCTTTGCAGAGTGGTCAAAAGAAAAAGTCATAGAAAACTGAATACTGAAAGTCTCTTAGTTGTCTGTAAAAAATGTATAGTAATGCACTAGCTGTCTGATTCTTGTTCTCTTTATCCCTCTTCAAATTAGATAAACTGTATTAAAGACAACTAAACATAATTGAAATATAGGGATGTAAGGGGAAAGAACACCGAGTTCCAGATATTTAAATTATTTTGTTCTCTTTTTTTCTTTGCCTCTGTGCGCCAAGAAACTTCATTTGGCCATTCTGAGCTTAGAAATGGTCACCTTTAACAGATTTTACTGTATGACTCCTACCAAGAAAAGACCTTTTACATCTACATAAGAGTGACACAGTCTAGCCATAATCAAAAAGTATTATGTGACCTTTAGAAAAAATATTATGATACCTCTTACAGGAATAGAACTGATTTATTTTTCCTCTTTTTTTCCAGTTCCCTGTATATTCAATTTGTGGCAGCATCATCTGGCTCCGTAAAATTCCAGATAAAAGTACTGTGAAACTGGAAACTATAGCTAATAAATTGCCATGATCAAAATTCACTACAAATTCAATTTCAGAGACAGCAAAATGACTGGTCAACTGTCATTCAGACTTTCTAAACTGGTATCGCATAGTTTAAGTTCATGAGTACCATATATTTGAACTAGTGCATTTCTGCAGTCTCAAAAGGTATTTAAAAGAATAGCTGTGTTTTTTAAAAAATAACCCAAAATTTAAACTGCCATATTGCAAGACACTTTCCTGGGGAGTAGGTATTGGCTTAAAGATTTTTAGGCCACTACTGTAAACAGATAAATTCCCAATCACTGAAGTCTACCAAAGTTTTTATGCATGATTTTAGGTGAGTTACAGCTGAATGAAATTATCCAAGTAAAATAGCTATATTATGAAAACGAATAGCATTTCTTCACAAAAGTACTTAGTCTGAGATTTGCAAAAATAGGTTACAAATAAAATGGCAAATGAGGGAACATCTGGTCTTTCTTGTCATGTATGTAAACTGTACTTAAAGCAACAAACTTGGTTCTCTGAAGTCTCATTTTTTTTTATTCTCTTTTATCACATATACTCAGCAGCCTTACAACTAAAATAATCTGTTGATAACCTGCTTTTCCTTTAGTTGCTCTGCTGCCAATCTGTCTAAGTAATTAGATGAGAACAGACAAAAAAGCTAGTAATAGACGTAAGAAAAATAATAAAAAAACTAGGGAAAAAATGGAGTATTTCATACCATTCATGATCATGAACAGTTAAGATAGAAATATGTTTACAAAACAAGTAAAAGCTGGTCACTGCTGAAATACTTTTTGCTTTTGTGCCCAGTTTAATAATTCTGGAAAAGCATAACTTTTAAAACATGTAAGCACTGTGCTTTCAAGTCTCTTTTCAGAAGGTAAATCAAAGTTATTGTGGAATAGAAAATGAATATATTACAAAGTACTATAAACGTTCAGCAATGTTTGTTTCTTCTTAAAGTGGTAAAGAAGAATTAAAGCTGGGGTTTTGAGTATGCTCTTTTTTTCCCTCCACACCTTGCACTAGTATTTAAAACAATCTGTTGTCTTATTTAAGATCTAAAATAATAAAATAGACTTTTTTTCAAACAGTTTTGGCTTCAGAAGACTCCTGTTTCTTCTGATGTTTTCATTCAGTTCATGTTGATCTTATGTGTGGGAATGAAAGTTGTAGTTCCTTAATACAATTACAACAGGAATAAATATCCCAAAATTTATTAGCTTCCTAAACAAATAAATTAATGCTCAATATCCATTAGTAATATCCATTTTTATATTAGGAATAACATTTAAAGGAATCACAAACTAAATTCTCAAAGCAAGCTAGCTTTTGATTAAAGCTGAAGGCTGAACTAGGTTATACTCAGGATATTGGGCTGTAGGTAAGAGAGGCAAAGATTGTTACTTTATCTGTTCTGCAATTACCTCTGCCATTTCGCAAAGATAATACGTGGTAAACATTCCCATGGTAGCTTTAAATACTTATTATAGGATATTGATTAAATTCTCCTATGGGAAATAATTTTATCTGCTGAGAGAAAATTAACAGAGCCCAGGACTTGAACTTGAAAATTTCTTACAATGACTTTTTCCTGAGAAAACTCTTTATAGAGTAACTGTTTGTGATGTTCTTTTTGATGTTTACAATGAAGCACAGAAGCTGAAAGAATTAAAAAATTAATATTAACAATTAAATTGATTAAGATCATCATATGAGCTATCTTCCTGAAAAGAAGATTTTCTGAGTGCTTTTGTATAGGCATGGAAAAGAATGGAACGCAGCAAAATCATCAGTGATATAAATACAGGCACAGACATTACTTCTGAAACTATGCCTGAACTGTTACTTTAACATGGATACTGGAATCATGTCGATAAAATCTCTGAATGCCAGATGTGGCTTATCCCACATAAACCTTTGGATGTAGTTTTATTTCAAACTGGTGTGATACAACATGGAAACAGTTTAGATGCAGGTTTTTTTCTATCTTACTAAATAGTACAGTAAGATAGGAACCAATCTGTACAGTAAAGTAGTACAGATTAATAATAAGTATCAGAATTTTGAGGATTTTGGTTTAGATTTGCTCTAATCTGATAATGTGTATTGAATGCCTGTTAGTGCCTGGAGTGCCTTAGATATACTCCTGGATAGCATTTTCTGGTTTAGATTTTTTCTGATAAGAATCAAATTCTTGTACTCCCAGACTTACAAAACATGAACTGAATCGCTAAGTGAGGATGCTGAAGAGTTACTTCAAAAATGCTCTTTTGATCTAAATCAAAAGTCAGTGTAGTTTAATTAAAGTGAGTTTTGCCTAAATAGCTATTCCATGTAATTTAGACTACCAGAACCTATCCCGTAAGCACTATGTAGTACTGCGTAAATAAAATTGTAAGCAAAGTAAGTAAAGCTACATTAACACTGAACACCAGTTACTGCTTTTGTAAAATCTGATCTGAAGGAATTCTTAAAATCAGCTGTAGCAACTTTACATGGATTAGGATCACAAAGTACATCTAAACTTTTTTATATTGGAGACTTAGTATCTACTGTCAAAGTACACTGCACAAAATGACAATAGATCGTGTGTGCATAACAGCCTGCAGGCATACACTGAAGAGCAAAGAAAAAGGTAATTACAAGCACTTCAGGAAGAACTAATAAACATTTCCAAAATCCAGTTCAAAGGAGACTGGAAAAGGACTTTGTCAGCATTCAGAGAGACCTCCAGGAGAGCACAGCCTCTGACATTTTCATTGAAACATCCTGTCCTCACACCTGGCTACCTTTAGGAAAAGGAAGCTTTTAGAACTATTTCAGTCAGAATGTAGAAGATTTCTCATCACTATTCCGGAAATGTAGTTTCCGAGAACTCCTTTGCCACAAATGCTTCTTCTAAATTGAAGAAATTTTTTGAAAAATAGGAACAGTCTACAGAATAGAAAGTGTAGTTTCTGTTGAGTTAGAAATATGATACCATCGTGACTATTTCAGGAATGAACTATGTTGATGCTCTATTTCATTTCTGAGATCTCTGCTGTCTGAAGTGGAAACATCACCTTCTAGAGCAAAAGTCTGCAGCAGATCTAACAGAGTTTTTTAAGAAAAGTAGATACAATATGTTTGAACTGCTCTTATTGTTAAATATGCAAGTAACTAGTTCTAGTTACTGCTGTGTTACATGTGGGGAACAATCAGATTTCAGCCTGTAATTTGCATTTTGCATCCTTCTGCACTAAACAGTCATTGTGGTTTCGGTTATTAGAACACTAACATTTAGAATCAGCTACTATATGGTGCTGAGCAATAGGGAATAATTTTAATTTACAATTTTATGTATTATTCATTATTTAATGTTCCTAGCATGATACAATCAGAGAATATTTTTGGAAGGCATTTCATAAGGTCATCTAGCTCAACACCCCTGCTCAAACAGGATCTACTAGAGCAGGTTGCCCAGGACCATGTCCAGGCTTTTGAACACTTCCAGAGGCAGAGGTTCCACACCCTCTTTGGGCAACCTGTGCTAGTGTTTGATTACTCTTACAGCAAAAATATTCCTTAAGTGAATTTTATTTCAGTATGTGTCCATTGCACATGATAATCATATAATACAATAAGATATCCCTGAGCCTTCTCTTCCAAACCTTGGTTATGAACCGTTAAAACCGAGAATGTATTTCTCTGCAGAGACATAGAAAACACTGGGTCTCCCTAAAATATGTAAAATGAAAAACTGAATGAGCAGAGTTAAGTTGTTGCCCATGGTGATACTGTTAGAGCTGCAGGCAGATGACTGTGTCGTGACCTGAAGCTGAGCAAAGGGAATGGAATGTGGAAACTACTGTACATGACATGAGAAAACTGCTGGACATGTGCCATGGTTTAACCCCAGCTGCCACCTAAGTGGGGTGACAGACAAAATATCTCAATATGTAGCACTGAGGACAGTTCCGTATGACAAGGAAAAAAGCAGATGGTCAGGAAATAAGCAAAAATCTAAAATATATTTGTTTTAAAGCTACTTTCTTCAAAGATAATGAAGAAAAACAATGAAAAAGCAAACCTTTACTTTCCAGATTGATCAGTAGTATGAAACTGTAGAAATTCTGCCACCTTTGCCTCTTGAGTGAACGCTGCTCATTAGTAAGACTAACACATAGCGAGATTTATTAGAATTTTTGTTGCTATATATTATCATATTGAGATGAAGTTGCAAGGAGAATTCAAAAGGCATAAGATGATATTCAAAAGGAACAAAAATATGTCTGCATCAGTAGCATGGATCACCCTGAAGCAGAACTATTTACCAACAGGCTGTGGCATACATCTATCACAAAAGCACCACATGACTTCTGTTTGCTGCTGAAGTGAAGCTGCACCTTAAGGTTTATTAATGAGGATATAATTAATAATAATCAGTGGCTACAGAGTCCAACACTAGTAGCACTGGTGACCTTGTGGTGGTGTAGCCAGACACTCTGTATAAGCATTTTACTAAGTGTCATGGTTTAAGCCCAGCTGGCAACCCAAGCAGTCACTTGCTCACTCTCTCCGCCACTTTCTCCTCCTGCTCCCAGAGGGATGGGGAGGAGAATCAAAAGAATGTAACTCCCATGAGTTGACATAAGAACAGTCCAGTAACTAAGGTATAACACAAACCACTACTGCCACCACCACTGGCAGTAGAGAGAAAAATAACAAGGGAAGAGAATACAACCACTCACCACCCGCTGATCGATACCCAGCCCAACCCAAGAAGTGATCTAGCCCTTCCGGGTAACTGCCCCCAGTTTATATAGTGAGCATGACATGCTGTGGTATGGAATACCTCTTTGGTTAGTTTGGGTCAGGTGTCGTGTCTCTGCTTCCTCCCAACTTCCCCTCCTCCCTGGCAGAGCATGAGACTCAGAAAGTCCTTGGTCAGAGTAAACATTACTGAGCAGCAACTAAAAACATCGGTGTTATCAGCATTGTTCCCAGGCTGAAAGTCAAACCCACAGCACTGCATCAGTTACTAAGACTGAGAAAAATGACTGTTGCTGCTGAACCCAGGACAGTAAGGAAAGGACGAGCACATGGGATTATAAATAGACCGACTCCTGCTGAATACCTAAAAAGATGACCAGGAAAAAAAAAAAAGTACATGTCAGCAATACTGGGAGAAGATGAGATCCTCCTTTTCAGGAGAGGAGGAAAAGTCATAAGAATATCAAGTACAAGCAAAGGAGACTGCAGAAGGAAGAAGATGAGCCTACTGAGGTTCCCACTTCTCTTGTCAGGCAGATCCTCAGCATGACTGCCTTGACCCCATGACTAATAAATGCTGATTTTAGCTGTGACAGAATTAAATTTCTTCATAGTAGCTTGTATGAGGCAGTGTTTTGCATTTGTGCTGAAAATAGTGTTGATGTTTTGGCTGCTGTTGAGCAGTGCTTAGACAGCATTTTCTACTTCTCGCACCACCCTGCCAGCAAGTAGGCTGGGGGTACAGAAGAAGATGGGAGGGCACAAGGCTGGGACAGCTAACTCCAACTGACCAAAGGCATATCACATACTGTATGACATCATGCTTATCAGTAAGACTGGAGGAGTGGAGGTTGGTGGGAGTTGTGTTGATCAGGGACTAGTTGGGCATTGTTCAATGGATTGTGAGCAATTGTATTCTTTTGCATGGCTTATTTTTCTTAGGTTTTGTTTTTGTCTCTGCCTTTATTTTTTTACAAGTTTTTGTAAAATCATTACTAACTATACAACATTGGCTCTGTAATATTGTATACTCACAGCTAGTTCAGAATGAGTGTCGAAAGCAAACAGTTTAGCACTTGAGCAATAACATTAATAATGTGTAACAATTAACTGTTAGCATGAAGCGTGTTGTAATCCAGTAAAATGTGTTTTTAGAGCTTAAAATTGGACCGATCTGTCATTCTTTTAAGTATTCCCTTCACAGTCGTCTCTAATTTCCTTGGTGATATATGTTCATATGCAACACATCACATTTCTGGAGCACAATGACTATTAGAAGAGAAACATTCTGACTGAAGTAATGAGGCTGGTTGACATCTAAAAGGCCTGAAAATGACACAGCTGTTTCCCACTGGTTTTCATTGATGTGTTTAAAATTATCACCTGTCTGAGCTTTTCAAAGAAGTACATCCTGATACTTCCTTGTTTTGTTGCGTATTGAGGTGTGCTGAAGTAACTCTAATTTTACGCGCAGAAGTTCAATTAGTTTGCTAATAATTGGTGTTTTTTTCCATTCTTTCATTGATTGGTACCTAACCAAACGACCACTAAGACGTGACTGAAAGAGATATCTGAAACCTAGGAGAAACAGACTAGTCTGCTAGTCTAACTAGCAAACAGAGTGTAGAGATACCGTTATACAAGATATACAAGAAATTAATTTGATAGAAAAGTGCTTTACTAGCTCGTTCTCAGAACTGTGTTCTGCAATTGTCCTATACCTTTTTTAAATGCTCTGTTCTTTTTGCTGAGAATTATGTGTAACGTGAACCCTGTTAAATATGTATAGTTTAAACAGTAAGCAAACAGTAATAGAATCCACTTCATATGGAATTCAAGAGCCATCGATAACTACAGTATTACATTATGCTCTTTTCTGAAAGTGAAAGTACCAATTAGGTCACCCAAGTCTGATTTCATAACTAGACCATCATTTCATGCCTAGGTTTCCCTTCCTCTAACTTAGACAAGATGTGTTTAACTTTTTAAGTGCTTAAGTGTCAGGCCTCGAGATAACTTGCTGTGAATTGCTACTTTTTTTTTTTTTTTATATGAATTCTGGTTTAACAGAACTATCTTATTTCCCGGGAATAATTTTTTAATTAAGAAGTATCCACTTTTATGCACATGCTTGCTTTGGTGCAGGAGAATGGTCCACGTTTCTCAGAAAAGTACACTTAGTGGTATGCATGGAATGGCACCTCAGCGGTTCAAATGTAAGTTACACTGGCTGTTTCAGAATTATCCTTTTACCCTTGAGTTATCTGGATTTTTCAAAAGAGACTTGTAAAAAAAGGTATTGGTGGAGAATGAGATGGAGGAAATATTCACCATGGGGGGCTGAATTTAGCTTCCACTGCTACGTTTCTTCTGATCTTACTATCATTCTCCAATGCTGTTTATTATTGTTGGGGACTTTGCTTAAAATATTTGTATAAACCGTTTATATCCATGAATAGTTCCATTCAGAGAAAGTGAAAATGATGTTACTCAGCACAAATAAAGCTTTGGTATCCTCTGGTGCAAGCTTTCACATCTAAAAATCCAGATAGATACATCCAAAGTGGGTTGGCAAACTGCCAGAGAATGGTTGCTCAAACTTTCTGTTTCATCTCCAAGAAGATAAAAAGAGGGAGATTACTAATATCTTTGTTAATTCTTTCATTGATCTCTAGTTCTTCATCAGTCTTCATTATAGTCAAAACAGAAGATGCACCTGGTGAGGATAAGGGTTCAAGAAACTGTTGATCTGTCTTTTGCTTTCCAATGCTGGACTGAAATTTAAATTTACATGGTACCATGTTAAACAGAAGAGAGTAATGTCACCTTTTTGGTGTCCCTTTGCCACAAGGCAGAACAGAAGAAACTCTATAATACTGCAATTATGCATTGGTCCAACTGGATTTATCCCTTTCTATAGTACTCAGTATTGGACAATCTGGTCTAGGCTCATCCCCCATTAGTTTAATGGAAGAATAAAACTCTTATAGTTTAATAGCTTGGAAAGTTTGACACTTTTCTTAATACTATGTTCAGAATTGTAAAATATCAGGGCAAGTACTACATCTGGAGGAAGGACATCATCAAATATGCTCTTGTAAATAAATTGAATAAACAAGTAATATAAATATTTGTAAGCAAATTATACTTCATCAGAGGCAAGACTTAAATGTTTTGAATTATGTGAATTTCCATTTATATGAATATATGTGATTATGTGAAGCTCTTTTATGACTAATCTGAAGAACTGTTGCTTGCAGATCCTATTTCTGGAAGTAATTGATTTAGTAATAGCAATTTACTCCCCAAATAATAATTTAATAATACTTGCAGTGTTTTATTCCCATCTTGCTTGCATTTTGTCCACAAAGTTTCTTCTTATTTCTACTCCCACTTCTCATCAATCTCCGAACTCTTTCATTAGGAACACTGCAATTGTTTTAATTTGGTGACACTGTATATTTAATTGAAATTCTTCAGATTTTTCTCTTCTGTGACATTTAAGCCAAATATAACTAGAGTTGCATAAAACTCTGAATTATTTTCATGTCATTTTTGCAACCTGTTTCAATCTCATTTTGTCATCTCCAAAATTGATCTATAAATAGCAAAATATTCTAGGTTTCTATCCTTTATTCACTAGTACCCTATTTGATTTGGGGGAAGTAAATAATTGCATTACCAGCATCAGTGTATTCCCAGTTATGATACAATTCCATGATTTAGCATCATTATGTAATATTGGCAGCAAAAAGATTCTTAATTATTTGTATCTCTCATATATCTAACCTTCTGAATTTAGAAACAGAATTTTCGAGATTTACTGGAATGGAGACTGAGTGAGCTCTAGGATATTCACTGAGTCAGGGAAATTTTTGGGTTTGATTACTTTTTATTTACATGAATACTCAGACTTGGCAGAATTTGGGAGAATTGGCTACCAAAAAGTCCCGCATAACCCTATATATATATATATATATATATATGACTCAGTAATTCAAATAATCCCCAAAATAAACACTCTCTCAAAGCAACACCTGTATATGCATACACAGAAGTACAATTATATAATATATGTTATATATAATATATACACATAATATGTGTATCAGAATACGGTATACCTGCATACATATACAGGAATGCAAACATATACATACTTGTATAATAATTGCATTTATTCATGCACATATATAATACATTACTGCATTTTCAAGAAGTTGCCAGTGTTACAGTGATGAAATGAAACATACCTCTGCAGGAAAAATAAATAAATAAATCTTTAAGTAAATAGGAGAGGTCCAAGAAAAAGATTTATATCTTAGGTTAGGCTTCCCCAGCTTTCATAGTAAGTGGAAGGCAGTCACTTGTAGCAGAAGTTCAGTACATTATGAATACCCAAAACTCAAATGTGTCACTATAAAACCAGAAAAGATATGTTTCAATGTCAAGTGAATAGTCTCCTGGTATACCTTTGTCTGTTATAATAAAAAATGTATGATCAGGTATGTGCAGAAAAAGATCATCTGTAGGTGAAGATCTGTCAGCTGTTCTAAAAATCAACCAGGGTAGCTTTCTAAAAATCTCAGTTCACTTTTCGACAAAATAATAGAAAGAAAGATAGAAAAGACTTACAGAACGCCTAGACAACAGTGCTGTAAAAAAAAATAGTGTTTAAATGGAGACATGTCAACTAGAAATACAAGAAAAAATAACTTTGGATTTGGCTGCTTGTGCATTGCGACTGGTGCACACTGAACAAATGAGCACATAAATTGTGAAATTCAGATTTTGAATTGTGTAAGTCATGCAACCCTTCACTACTGCACTACAATAAACATCACCTCCCTGTCTGATGTACATCAGAAAGCAGGTGATGAATATTCTGGGCTTTTTTTGTTGATCTTATAACCTTGTTGACATTGAGAGATAGGAGAAAATCTAGTGAGAGACACCTGCCTGAAGGACACCTCTTTTGGGGGTCCAAAACTCATTCTTTTAAAAAATATTGTCAAATTTTGCTGTTCAACATGTCATATTTTATAGCTATTTTCATGTGTCATCTTACACTATGCTGCAAAACCCACGAATTCCTGTGAGAAGTGTGTGTTAATAATTCCCGAATCTTAAAAGTATCTTCATTTATTTCAATGGGACTGGAGCTAAAGGTTGCCCTGCTTTTCAGGAATCACTGAATAGTTTCATTCTCCATGTAGAGCACTGATCTAAACACATACTGACCGCATTCACAAAAATTATATGCCCTTTAGAGTAGAAATATCATCTTGTCAAGAGAAACAGAGAGTGACAAAAAGGAGAATGAATGCAGCCAGAAACCTGCAGGAAAGAAAATCAGGAATATCTTTCCTCTAATAGCTTATTTCTTATATATTGTTAAAAAAACAAACTGGCAAACCCATTCCGCCCTGATTTCTTCCTCTTTGTAGTTATTTAAACCAGAAGTCAGTTTCAAGAATTAGTAGCTAATTAGCCAAGGACAAACACTTCAAATCTTGAAATGAAAAAAAAAAAGTGGCAGCAAACGGTCAGTTAATAGTTGCAGACATCATCTATGCCTCATAAAGCAAATAAATAACTACCAAATTATTCAGAACTCAGTGAACAAAATATGTACATAATCTACAAAGATGCCTCTGAGCAATAAATTTACTACTATTGCATCTGCTGATAAAAGCATGCTTTAGCGTGTTTCTGCTATGTAAGCTTTTTTGAGAACACAAATGACAACATTCCAGGTGTAGGCTGATAAATGGAAAATTGCAGTAACTTTCAGAAAATGCTTCTGCAATTCACAGATCTGCAATTCACAGTAAAATTCTCAGAGTTAGCACTGGACTCCAGGGAATAAATTTACTATTAAATCTCAAAGTTTACTTTTTGTTCTCTTTTTCTGTTCCAATGAACGTAAAAGTATTTTTAATGTTCTCTTAGCTCCCTCAATTAATAAATCTCAGAAGTGCTGCATAAACATAGCATGGTATCTTGGGGTTATCTAGGAATGCCTTTGCAAACAAATTAATCTTACTAATAACAGCCTGAGATTATTAGTGCAAATAGTTTGGTTATTATCCTGATTACACTGGGCAAATAAACTTTTTTGGTTTATGCTGTCAGGTCTGTTTTATTTAATCCAAACATATTATTTTTATATTCCTAAAAATAAGGGACTGATTTCCTTGTACTGAATGCAAAGGTAAATTTTGGGAACGCTGACTGAACAGTTCACTTTCTCTGTTTTCTGGCTGAGAGACTTGGAAGTCACTTAATGCAACTTTATTGTTATGTGACAACTGTTTAAGCATAGATTTCAGTCATCCTTTCTGAGAGAGAGTATTATTAAATGTCTTACTGCAGTTTTTATAAGTTGTTGGAGCATCTTGTTATATTCTGTGCTTGCTAATTTTTCAAAAGGAACCGTCAGCTGAAGAGGACCTCACTGTGCAGCACACTCTGCACAAGTGGATTTTCAGTTATTTCTCTTCTGACATTTTGATGGGCGAAGATATTGTGAGAATGCATATCTTCTGGTGGATAGTGTGGCATGATCTAAGTTATATTGAAGTCCATACAAGAGAGATTATACAAAATCATAATTTTGCAACAATTTCAGCTATGTTTTGTGTATATACTACATTGGTCAATACAAAATGCTAAAGCACATGCAACATAGGCCCATGGGCTGGACAAATGACAGATCAGCAGAACATCAGTTTGGTGAGCTTACGGTGGCCCAGCAGCAGGAACTGAAGTCTTCTTTCCTTCCTAGCTTTCCTTTCCCACTGTTGATATTTTACACTCATCTCCCAAAAGAAAAGGGGATGATCTGATCTGCCTTTCACACAGGTTAAACTGTTGTGCAGACACAAGACTTTTCTGGGCTCACTGAGCATCTTTCTTGCTTGTTCTCTAGGATTATCTGGTTCTAGTATGCTTCTCAATTCCGTATTCTTATCTTATTTATTTTACTGTTTCCAAGTGTTTTCTCCTACCCTGTGAACTATACCACAGGTCTGTGATGACCTCTTTTTGCTTACATATATTTATGTAAATTTTTGTATTTATGCTTAGCTGCATCAGAAAAAAATAGAAGAATGCTACTTTTACAAAAAATGTTACAGAACAGTTTTGGTGTGCTTATGCTTCAATCCTTGCTTTAAGGCAAACAAGGATTAACTACCTTTTGCTTAGGCTGCTTCTGCTTTGTGTGTGATCAATTTGTGCATCAACTCTGTTTCCTCGGTTTGAGTAAGTTGGGAATAGCTCAGTCACCTAGTGAAAGTGATGCTGATCTGACGCTCCTTCTTGCACATCACATGGCTTATATTTCAAAATCTCTTAATATTTCAAAAAATGTACTGATCTTTAATGAGATGGAAAGGTGTGAGCAGCTTATTTTCTGCATGATGGCTTGGTCTTGGATTGCTTTCCGTTTGCTGCTGATTTTTTACAGTAGTATGCACTTTTAGAGATGCATAAGTACTTCAGATTGTGTTTGTTTTAAATTTGTTTGTTTTAAAAGAGTGGAAGAACATATTCCTAGAAGCTGTTTACTGTGTTGTTTTTTTTGACTGGTGTGCCATACAGTTCTCCTGGCAGAGACTGTTGAGTAAGTAATCACTCTTAGGACTTTGAAGACAGTCTGTTTTCACAAACTATGTTAGCAATTTTAAACTTGAAGGTTTTGCTTTTCAAACAGTGAACTCCATGCAAATTCCTCATTTTCACTGCATTTCCCTGGCTGAAATGTCCTTTTCTGTGTAAAAAGCAGCACAGTTTTATCTTGCTGTTGTCATGATTTGTTTGGGGCTCCTGTTTTTGGTTTTCTTACAGTTTTAGTTTTGAGGTTGAATTTGTTCAGGTCTTCCAGGTCAGCACTGGAACACTGGCTTTAGAACAAATCTAGAGCAAATTTAAACATTGGCTTTAGAACAAATAAAATTGTCCTGTGTGCAATGGTTAGTTTTGCCTATTCTGTTTCTGATAGAAGCCGGGTCAAAATATTGCTGCTAAGTGCTCTTACATGGGCTGAGACACAAGACATCAGTGTCTCTCTAACATTTTAATTTAAAGAGTTGGAAAACATTTTGCTTTTTCTTTTGGCAAGCTCTACACTTGATGCAGCATAGAAGAACCTTTCCATTCTTTTATTTTCAGCAGCAACAGGGTCTAGCTGTATGCATTGCTCAAACATAATAGCAGAAGCCATGGAAGAACATAGGAGGTCCAAAAGGAAAAATCTGCAAAGGTATACGGGGAGGTCATAGATGTAAACAAGACATCTCTCTTAGATCAGTACATCCGAATGTATATAAGCCAACATCTCACAATTATCTCTTCCTAATGTCTGAGCAGGCATGAGAAACGAAAGGGTGTTTTGTTCCTCATTTTAACTGTAAATGATATAAGAGATACTTTGTAGGTTTACTGGAAATGCAACATTCAGCTGCATGTCAGTATGTGCCCATACTGAAGAACCCTCCAGAAATCATCCAAGACAGAAGTATGTGTAAATAAGTAAGCATATACTTTAGGGTCAAATCATTGGGGAACAATCCAGCAGCAACAGTTGAACTATTAAGATATATAGCTGTAAGGACACTATGCAATTATGCATTACAGATCTTATATAATCTGTTAAAATATGACTACTAGGTACTTATGGTAATATAAACATTAGATGAGTCAAACTGGATAAAACACCTATAAAATGCAATTATATTTGCTAAACAAATCCCAGCAGCTCCAATCAAAATTCTTGGCTGTTTTGCCGATATATCCAGATCAACTGCTAAGCTGTGACTATTTCACCTTTAAGGGCGCTGTGGAGTGATGATACTTGCCATACCTGGGTAAGATGGTTGCCTGTGGAAGCTGCAGAATTAAAGTTTGGATTACTTTAAAATATTATCTCAGGGGAAATGCTTGCTTGTTAGTGAGGTGTTTCTTTGTGACACATACAATTAAGCTGAGCATTATTCACAGTTTTGTCAACACTTCTCCTGAGTGTTTGAAGATGTTATTTAAGAACTCCAGGAGTCAGGAAAAATATTTATTTGAAACATAATGCATGCTTTGAGAAGAAAATAAAAAGTAGTGTAGATGACACGGTTTTTAATAGTTATGGAATGAATAATGTTTTAATTCTTTGTACAAGAGAAGCCATGAGGGAACAAAGTAAATCTCTTAAAGGTCACAAGTGGTGTTTTGTTTTCATAATGAAAAAAAAAAGTTTAGCATCACAGTTAACAAAGAGCCTTATTTTTCTGATTTTTCGAATAAGGCTTCCAGTCTTATTACTTTCTTCTCAGTGATATTTAAACTGCCCAGGAAACTTTACTCAGTCAGTTTTCAGTATTTTGAGCTGTTTTGTATGCAGCTGCTTTGGGACTGCTGGCTTTGGGACAGTGAAGTTTTCAACAGCTGTAATATCAATATCCTTTCAATCATTTCTTTCATTTTTCTAGAACTACCCTTTCTTCAAAATACTAGTATTAAGGTTGTCAGTTATAGGTGTTCTAATTAATTAAAGAAAAATTAATAAAGAAACTGTACTGACAATCACCCTAGTTGTTTTAAGGTCTTGTTAGCATCCTTGACTGCAGTGTAGCAGCTCCTGATTAAAAAGAAAACAAAAGCCCAGAGGAAAATACATGAAGTTTCAGCCTGAAGTCACCAGTAGATAATATATACAGAAGTTTCACCCTGTCAGTCCACATGTTTAAGTTCCTTTTGAAATTAATGATGAATTCTTGTCAGGCTTGGTTTACTGCAGCAGCGGATTGATGCTTTGTTCAAATTCTGTCTGCCTTGGAGCATTTTTCTTTCTGTTTTGGAAGAAACATTCAATTCATTATACCCATATGACCCATGAGAAAAAGCTTAAGAAATGTGTGATTGCAATGCTTGGAATTAGATCTGGTAAAAAAAATTGGTGTTTTTTAACTAAAAAATGAGCAAGTCAAGTTTGCCTTGATTAATGAGTAATTCAGAAATAACTATGCTGACGTTGTCTTTGGCAAAGCACTGCATTGACTGCTTAGTTTTGAAAGGTAGCTCTACACTTCAGAAAGCAACTAAAGAAGCTTATGTGGGGTGTTTTTAAAATGTTTCAAAAGCACTATGAAGGTTTATTTAATCAATAATTTGAAAACCTGATAATAATGTTTTTTTGGGGTTTTGGGGTATTTGTGTTGATTGGGATTTTTTGTTGTTTGGTTGGGTTTTTTTTGTGTGTGGAATTCCACTAAACTGTTGATAGTTCACATAGGATAAATGTAATGTTGGCATTTTCCTATCAGAGACATTTATGTGATGCCATTTAACTTTTCTTGTGGGAGAAACACTGACAAAGTATTTTAGAAGAAAGTATGATATTTTTCTTTGGATTTTAGTGTGAAGAAATACACAGATTAACCAGAAATAAAAGCACTGGCTTTTTCTCTAGCTTACTGGTATCACAGAGTCATAGAATAGTTAGGGTTGGAAAGGACCTTCAGTTCACCTAGTTCCAACCCTCCAGCCATGGGCAGGAATGCCTCACACTAGACCATGTCACGCACGACTCCATCCAGCCTGGCCTTGAACACTGCCAGGGATGAAGCATTCACCACTTATTTAGGCAACTTGTTCCAGGAACTCACCACTCTCACAGTAAAGAGCTTCCTCCTTATATCCATCTAAACGTCCCCTGTTTAAGTTTGAACCCACTACCCCTCATTCTATCACTACAGTCCCCAGTGAAGAGTCCCTCCCCAGTATCCTTACAGACCCCCTTCAGATACTGGAAGACTGCTATGAGGTCTCCAAGCAGCCTTCTCTTGTTCAGGCTGAGCAGCCCCAACCTTCTCAGCCTGTCTTCATATAGGAGGTACTTGAGTCCCCCTTACAATCCTCATGGCCCTCCTCTGGACTTGCTCTAGAAGCTCTATTTCCTTATGTTGAGGATGCCAGAACTCAGAAACTTATGAAAGCAGAGAGGCACTATCACCTCTTTCAACCTGATGCAGCCCAGTATATGGTTGGTTTCTGGGCTGCGAGCACACTGTCAGCTCATGCTAAGTTTCTGATCAACCAGCGCCCCCAGGTCCTTCACCCCAGGGTTGCTCTGAATCACTTTACCCAACATATAGCTGTGCCCGGGATTCAATCCAAAGCTTCAAATGTTTGCATTTAAGAACTTGTAATTCTAAATTGGAATAAAACTCCAAAGAAATATTTTTCAGGTTGTCTGGAAAAGTCTTGACAGTATTAGATGCTGAAAAGTAGAGCTGCCTTCAAGTTAATAAATAGTATGTGTAGTAAAGGCTTTTTCAGTTTAGTAAGACTACTTAGAATGTCCAAGTGATTAGACTACAGCAATCCACATCTGTTGCTTTTGAGGCTTCAGAAGTGTATTGTTTCTCAGCGTAATTATTTTTATTCCCTTTTGTCTATGTAAAACATATTGTGCAAAGTAGGTCTCCACTGTACTACCAGGAATCATGTCAAAAGTTTAAAAAAGTAAACCCCTTAAATGTTATCAATATTCCAGATTAAATGCCAATTAAAATCATTTCATAAATCATAACACAGGCTTATAATGATATGATTCTGCTATAACTTACTCTGAGCAATGTTTTTAATCCCACTAGCGCTGTGTAGGGCCTAAACCACAATGCTTATGACCAACCACAATCAAATTAATGTGGTAATTTAGAGGGGCTATTCTACAGATCAACTAGGTTTTCTGGCAGAAGGTGTGCTGCTAAGCTCTGGACCACTGAATAAGCAAAACGAAGTCCTGCTCAGACTGGTTTCTTTACTAACCTCAGAGCATCACTGGACTGTAGCACTCCCTCTCCTTTGATATTATTATATGCCTTTGTTATACCATGCTCAAACTACTCCAGATATACTCTATGCTGCTAAAAAGGTTTAGCGATTACCTTCAGCTTCTGGAGAATACAGCAGGGCAATTATTAGAAGTTTGGGAGGAGGTTTTTTGACCCTTCCCGCTGCTCTACTGTGCGCAAACTGCTTGTTGGCGTTTTGATGGAGTTCAACGTTTTAGTCTCAATGTTTAAAACCCTTAATAGAGTGGGTCACACTCACTTGCTGGAATTCTGATCTTTAGGGATCTTTCATCTCACCTTTAGAGATCTGAGGGAAAAGGTTAATCGTTGTGAGGGGTGGAAAGAAAGCTTCAGTTAGTCTTACATCTTTGCAGCTATGCTGTCAGATCTGTGAAATGTCTTCCTGTAAGAGGAAGAAGTAGTATGAACTTGGGCACTTGAAAGAGGCATAAAGACTTTATTTATCTTTACAGATATTGGGGAGGCACCTCTGACTTCTCTTTACTTTTATCTGGAGGCTAAGTTTTGAAATAGAAACACTTTAGCACAATTATAGCTACACACCTGTGTTTTCAAGGCATGTTCTTAGCATGGATTATACAGCAGCTCATCTTCATACAGCTGAGACCTTGGTTGCTTTCAAAACCAGAAGATCCATATCGTGGGAAGAAAATGGCTTCTAAATTCTTCAAGTGGTCCTACATCTACAGACTTTTTCTGGTACTTCCATACCTTCACAGTAGGATGTGAACTTTTTTATTAGTATTTAATCCAATAACTGAACTGCTCCATTTCTCTTCGACACCTACCATGTGATTTGGTATGAGGCAAATTTTGCTTTAGCCCACAAAACCAAGAGGGCAACCAAATTTAGTTTTGTGCTTAGAAGACATATTTTTACAGTAATTTTGTCTTAATTGTAAGGCAGCTTTGCAGTGTATTAGAGCTCCAAGCAGCATAATTCTGAAACTTAAACCCCAAAGCTATGATTATGCAATTCAGAGAGCTGCAATTTTGACTAGACCCTGAAGGATATAAAAATGATAGTCTTTCTATTTAAAAAGTTATTTTCTGGAGGACTTTGTAGTTAAAAGATGTCCACCTTTTGGCAAAAATTACTATGGTGGTTTGATTTGGAATTCTATGTGACATTCCCAGAGACCCAGTTTGTGTACATTTCCATAAATCTTATGATTAATGATAATTTAGGTGGTTAACCAATTCCCATGTAGAAAGATGACCCCACCTTAGAAATAAAAAAAAAAATAAATCAGAAACACAAAAGTTTTGTGCAAGTCTGTTGTCTTCTCTTCCCCAAAGGAAACAATAAAATTAGAACATATCTCCATCTTTGATGTTGATCAGTATATCAACTAGTTGGCATAGTCATGTTGTTTACTCCTTTTCTAGAAACATAAAACGCATTCTTGATTTCATCAATACTTAAAATAATCGTTCAAGGAAGACTTTCAAACAGAAAGCACAGTCAGACTACGCTGGTGTGTCTGAATAGTTGCTAAAAAGATGAACACACTTCTTTTCAATCTAAATAGAAATCTGAGTGTTTGCTGTGGGTGTGTTAACCTGTAATCCATTTAATCTAAGCAGCATAGCTGGAAATTTATTCTTGAGGATTTCCTTTGATACAGCTTTTCAACCTGTCGATTCTGGATGGAGTTATAATTTTTATATCTTTTGCTGTGGTTTTGTTTTCTGTTCAAATTCTGAAGAGAAGACTCCTGTGTAAACTCACTCAGAGGACTAGGAACATGCATGCACTAAAAATTTCAAGGCAAGCTGCCATTTGATCAGGTTTCAGTGTTTCAATCAAATACCTAGAATATAGATATGACATAATAGATAGAATATAGATATAGATAGAATATGACTTAAAAGTTATTTAAACATTACTGATTCTTGCTATACCTTTTGTGCTTGAAACCCTTGTGGTTCAAGCCTAAGGGACATAATATCCCTACTGCAGACTACTGAAATCATGATGACCATTTCTAGCATGTCAGCTTAAAGACTTGGCATTGAGCTGCAATTCAGATATACAAAATCTACTATTTCAGAGAAGCTAAGTCTCCTAAACCCATTTTTAGGAAACCAGTGTGAAACACAACACTCACAAACTGCATACTGTATAAATGAATTTTTGTGGAAGCAGCTGTTATAATAACACTACAGATTTTTGTCGTTATAAACAAAATAAATAGAAAATAAAAGTTTTGAATGTCAGGTTACACCCACCACAGTTCTTTATACAAAATAAAGTGAAAATAATGTCGATTGATAGGGCAGTAAGAGAGGAATTTTGAGATTATGAAATGCTTGTAATCTGAACTCTCAGTTTTGAGTAAGCGTTGACAGTTAAGATTTTGTTACAATTCTATAAATCAGCAGTAACAATTTGTTTATAGTCACTGCACATCATTTAAACTTTTTATACTTTTAAAGAAAGAATTAATCTTGCCTTTTTCTCCTTTTCTTCTAGTATACACTTTTTACTTACAAATTAAAATTCAATTATAACTCAAACCTCTCTAGTCTGCATAAAATTAATTTTAGCCCTGGATGGCATTAGAGATTACAAATGCAACATTGGATAATAAACCAGGATATAGGAATTATTTTTATATATGCAAATTAATATTTTACTGCAATTAGCACAATGTGTTTATGTTCTGAGTAATTCTTATTTTTTAGGATAAAACTTATTTCTGTGGATATGAGGACATAAATAGAAGTTTCCAAGAAGAAGGAAATAAAAGTTTACAAGAAGAAGATCAATATAATCTTGCCTGTAGTAATACAATTCTGTGGGTTTTGAACAAATGGAAAATGAGTTGAGGAGAGAGATTAATTTATTTCTCCCCACTAAGCATTCTGTAAAGAATGTAAAAGATGTTACCATATGATCTTAATGTTTAGCACAGAGTCTACCATAAATACCATTTACCCATGTGTTTAAGTGCCTAGACACAGATTATGAAAGAAGTCATCTTAGAAATAACGTTGGTCTCTCCTGTTTGAATAATATCATGAGTTCACTCTATCTGTCTTAATATAGTTACGACTCCAGAAATTTCATGGCCCTTTCCAGCATTAAAATCTGTGACAGCAATTTTTTGAAGCTGTGGTAATTCTGTAGTTTCTCCTGTCATGATATCCTTTTCAAGATAGATAGTTTATAGTTTGAAGAGAATTTTGTTGGGGTTTTGGGGTTTTCTTTTTGTGATAATATTCATTACAAGTTTTGGCTCTCCAACACTGACTAGAACATGAAATGGATGTTGGCAAGTTCCAAACCAGTTTTACTAAAGAAAGCACTGAGAATGAACACTGAATATGGAGATAATTTTTATTTCAGATTTTTGTAAGGATCAAAAAGCTGTCTTGATTAAATGAATTCAAGATGTTGATGCAAACACAGATGTGGTGGTCAGATCAGAGCCAACCTGCAACAGCAGAATAACAGATTAAAAATAATACCAGAACATAAGATCAAATGCAGTGAGTGAAGGTATATTTCAGTTTAATCATTATAAAGTAATACTCGTAGCAATACAAGGTACCAGAGTGATAAGTTCTGTGTACGTGGTTTTGAGATCATAGAATCATAGAATGGTTAGGGTTGGAAAGGACCTTAAGATCATCTAGTTCCAACCCCAATGCCATGGGCAGGGACACCTCACACTAAACCATGCCACACAAGGCTCTGTCCAACCTGGCCTTGCCAAGTATGGAACATTCACAACTTCCTTGGTCAACCCATTCCAGTGCCTCACCGCCCTCACAGTAGAGATTTTCTTCCTTATATCCAGTCTAAACTTCTCCTGTTTAAGTTTGAACCCATTACCCCTTGTCCTGTCACTACAATCCCTAATGAAGAGTTCTTCTGCAGCATCCCTATAGCCCTCCTTCAGATACTGGAAGGCTGCTGTGAGGTCTCCATGCAGCCTTTTCTTCTCCAGGCTGAACAGCCCCAACTTCCTCTGTCTTCACAGGGGAGGTATTCCAGTCCGCTGATCATCCTCGTGGCCCTCCTCTGGACTTGTTCCTACAGTTCCATGTTCTTTTTATGTTGAGGACACCAGAATGCTCCAAATGAGGTCACACGAGAGCAGAGTAGAGGGGCAGGATCATCTCCTTCGACCTGCTGATCATGCTGCTTTTGATGCAGCCCAGGATACAGTTGTCTTTCTGGGCTGCGAACACACACTGCAGCAGGCTCATGTTCATTTTCTCATCAGCCAACACCCCCAAGTCCTCTTCTCCGCAAGGCTGCTCTGAATCTCTTCTCTGCCCAGTCTGTAGCTGTGCCTGGGATTGCTCCAACCCAGGTGTAGGACCTTGCACTTGGCATGGTTAAACTTCATAAGGCTGGCATCAGCCCACCTCACAAGCGTGTCAAGGTCCCTCTGGATGGCATTTCTTCCCTCCAGTGTATCAACCAAACCACACAGCTTGGTGTCATTGGTGAACTTGCTGAGGGCACACTCAATCCCACTGTCCATGTTACCGACAAAGATATCGAACAAGACCGGTCCTAACACCGATCCCTGAGGTACACCACTCATTACTGGTCTCCAGCTGGACATTGAGCCTTTGACCACGACTCTTTGTGTGAGGCCATCCAGCCAGTTCTTTATCCACCGAGTGGTCCATCTATCAAATTGACGTCTCTCCAATTTAGAGACAAGGATGTCACGTGGGACAGTGTCCAATGCTTTGCACAAGTCCAGGTAGATGACATCAACTGCTCTATCCCTGTCCATCAATTCCATAGCCTCATCATAGAAGGCCACTAAATTGGTCAGGCAGGATTTCCCCTTAGTGAAGCCATGCTGGTTGTTACCAACCACCTTGTTGTTTTTCAAGTGCCTTAGCATGCTGTTGTGGTTTAAGCCAAGCCGTAAATCAGAAACATGCAGCCCGTTCGCTCACTCACTCCCCCCCCTTCTTCCCTCAGCTATTCCAGACATGCTCAAACCTACAGCATCTGGGATTCCCAGGTGGTCTTCCACCCAAATACTAACCGAGCCCAGCCCTGCTTAGCTTCTGAGATCAGACGAGATTGGGCATTTTCAGCATGGTGTGGCCATAGGGCCCGCAGTGATCTAACCCTTCCAGGTAACCCAGAGTTTGCATCCTGGGCATGACGTGCTGTGGTATGGAATATCTCTTTGGTCAGTTTGGGTGGAGTGTCCTGTCTCTTCTTTCTCCTGGCTTCCCCTCCTCCCTGGCAGAGCATGACACTCAGAAAGTCTTTGGTCAGACTAAACTTTTGAGCAGTCACTAAAAACATTGGTGTTATTACTGCTGTTCCCAGGCCGAAAATCAAAACCACAGCGCTGCACCAGCTACTAAGAAGCAGAAAAAATGGCTGCTACTGCTGAACCCAGGACATATGCCTTCCAGGAGGATCTGCTTCAAGATTTTGCCAGGCACAGAGGTGAGACTGACTGGTCTGTAATTCCCTGGGTCATCCATTTTCCCCTTCTTGAAAA
>WYDI02020500.1:0-56168 GCA_009867235.2 Psittacus erithacus | reverse complement strand
CCTTGACCAATTGTAAACATTCTAAGCAGTAGCTACAAACATTGGTATTATCAGTACTGTTCTCAGGCTGAAAGTTAAAATCACAGTGCTGCACCAGCCTCTAAGAAGGAGAAAAAATGACTGCTACTGCTGAACCCATGACACATTGCAAGCTTCAAAGTTTCAGGTGATCTGAAAGGATAATGTATTTGTCCAAAGAAGCCTTGCAAACTGCCTGACATTCACCTGTCTCTCAGAAGTTCCAACATCTTTGACAGCTGCATAAATTCAGTTTCACACCTGCAGTGCTATATGCTCTTCAGCTGCTTTCAGGGCTTGAGATTCTTTTGAAGGATATATTTGTCTGGAAAATGGCAATGATTTGCCATGAATATTTGGTTTTGAGAAGCTAACTATGTCATACTGACATCACATTTCAAGCAGTCCCCTGCTAAGTCTTGGATTCACAAGGCAGTGGTTTCCTCAAAGCACTGTACACTTGGATAAAAACACACTTCCTATGAAGTACAAAATACTTGAACTAGATGGATTTGTCATGTCTGTATAAGAGTTCGTTTCTCTGTGGATGCTTTTTGGTGTAGATTCTGATGGCAAGACAACTTTTATTTGATGTTTGGAGAGGAATCCGGAATGATTTGTTTGATGACTTATTAGAATGACTCACATCCAACAGGAAACAAGGCAGTGATAAACTCAGATGAATCTGTGGGAGGCAACATGCTAAAAGTCCATTATAAATATCATTCTTTTACCCACTCCTATGAAGTGTAATAGAACGCAGGTTTTTGCAATCAGTTTACAATAATGCGCAGAGAAGAATTATGGAAGGACATGCTATCTTCTCTAAGTAGAAAAACTGGAGAGTAATTTTTAAATGAACCTTAACTCAGAGCAACCCAGTCTTCCTCTACATTTAATGTGCCCTGATAATTCTGGAAGGAATTAGTTGGTTGCCTTATCTTCTCCTTATTTGGAGTAGCTGCTGCTCTATGAAGTGTCAGTGTTAATATGACTTCTGTTTAGGAGGCATGAAAGATAGACAAGCTATTATGCTTAACAAGGCCCTGAAGAGTTCTTTTAATAAAGGCTTTAATCAGACCTGGTAAAAACAGAAGGAGGTAGAAAAGACACAATAGACATATATGCTGAGAATTTTGCTACCTTTAGCTACACAAAACATAGCTGACTAGTCTAAATTAGGCCTTCAATCATCTGTGAAGAGAGAGAGATACTTATAGAGAATGATTCATCCCATCTTAAAATAGTTGTTTAAGGTATGTGCAAAAAACTGCCTTGTAGCGGTACCTAGAAGTACCTGTCTCCATTGACTGCAAAAGGAATCTTATCAACATATTTAAATTTTAAATAGCTATCATTAGATTTTAAGTGGTGTTTGGAGTTTATCTTTGTGACTGAGTAGGGCTGTGATTCAAGGATTTGGAAACATTAGAAGTTGTTCTAGTGATGAGTAATTGACAAGACCAGGATGAAAATTTTCCAGTTTTTTTTTCTTTTCCTCTTCAGAAAATGCATAAGAAAAAAAAACTGTTCATAATAAAAAAGAATTTTTATAAGAACATTATATAAATACCAAACATATACTCTTAGTTTAATCTTGACATTTACTTTAAAATTTTATTCATGTGGAGCAGACCATAAGGTTTGGCTGTAATGTAGTTTATTGCCCCTATACATGCATACTGATGCATATATACTTTCTTTCAAAGATGTAACAACATAAGCCTGGACCCTAAAGAAAGAAACAAAATGGGAATTACCCCCAGCCAGATATGAGAGTTCCCATCTGTCTTCGTTGTAGTCTAATATATCGGTCCCTCTGGCTTGTGGTGCTTCAACGTAATTGCCCTAATAGGACGCTCACTGTCTCCTTTCTAGACTGAATAAGCCTCCATGGATTCCTCTGTGAGTGGGATTTTGCTGTTTAAATGTGTACCTAAACCAGTCAGTCCAGCAAACCTGCAAAATCAAGAGCGATTAAATCAATATAATCAATGCGTACAATGTAACTGAAATCAAGATTAAACAGATGGATCATGCCCTAGAAGTACTGTGCCACACAGTAGACATTTAAAGCTGTGTGAGATGACTCCCATCCCCTGCATGCACCTACTCTGAGTTCAGAGTGGGAGCAGATTTTCTCAGTGCAGCACAGTAATTCCTTTTCACTCCTCAGGGCAATCCAGTGTCAGAGATTGATGCCTTAGAAACTTGTGACCATTGCCATGGTGGTAAGAAGCTTCTTAAAACACAGACTATATGTTCCATAACTTTAATAAAAGGGGCAAAGAAAGATGTTGGGAAAGCAGCTTGCGAATACTTGTTCTCGTATCTTGTGTCTGGCTGAGATGGAGTTAGTTTTCCACAGAGCAGCCCTCATAGTGCTGTGCTTTGTATTGGTAGTTAGAAAGGTATTGAGAACCACAGCATGAAGGCAGTCTCTCCAACATTCTTCCCTCACTGGTAGGCTGTGGGTGGGCAAAATTTACCTGTAACCTGTGTAGGATCCCACACTGGAGCAGGGGCATGCCCAAAGGAAGCTGTGACACTGTGGAAAGCTGGCACTGGAGCAGGCTTCTGGGGGGACCTGTGGTCCCATGGAGGGGAGCCCAGGCTGCAGCAGATTTGCTGGCACGAGCTGTGACCCTGTGGGGGACCCACACTGGAGCAGTCTGTTCCTGAAGGACTGTATCCCATGGAAGGGACCCATGATGGAGCGATTAATGCAGAACTGCAGCCCCTGGGAGGGACTCATGTTGGAGAAGTTTGT
This sequence comes from Psittacus erithacus, assembly GCA_009867235.2. NCBI lineage: Eukaryota > Metazoa > Chordata > Aves > Psittaciformes > Psittacidae > Psittacus > Psittacus erithacus. The sequence continues at coordinate 53,380 of WYDI02020500.1, read as the reverse complement.
GGAGGACTGTCTCCTATGGGAGGGACCCCACAGGGAGCAGGAGAAGAGCAGCAGAGACATGCGATGAACTGACCACAGTCTCCATTCCCTGTCCCCCTGCAAGGCAGGAGGTAGAGAATTTGGGAGTGAAATAAGCCCAGGAAGAAGGGAGGAGTGGGAGGGACAGTGTTTTTAAGATTTGGTTTTATTTCTCATTATCCTACTCTGATTTGATTGGTAATAAACTAAACTAATTTTGCTAATTTTTCCCATAATGATAATTGCTGAGTGATCTTTTCCTGTCCTTATCTCAGCCCACAAGCCTTTCATTACATTATCTCTCTGGCATCCAACTGAGGAGGGGAGTGATTGAGTGGTTTTGGTGGGAACTTCACATTCAGCCAGGGTCAACCCACCACATCTTTTTATACCTTTTTTCATTCTAGGGCACCTGCCTTAATGACTGTAGTTTAGCTTCTCAAAGCCCCTCTGATGAATCACTTCAATTTCTTTTATGAGTCTGAGATCCTCCTGTGAGCTTAGAAGTATAACTCCCCCATCCCACATAGGAAAAATGCAAAGGACATAAAGGAGGTTTCACACTTTAACCTCATAGTACCATGTACTCCACAAAAAACAAGCACAGTAGTCTAAATGTAACCATACTACAGAGAGACAGTATGAAGCCAAATATTTTCAAGAACACTGGGCATGTTCAGTCAAAAAGAGCATCTTCACAGTTTTCTAATAAGATATCCATAAAGATATCCATGTGTGATTTTAGAAAAAAACTACTTTATGCAGGTTTTTTTTCAATCTTTGCAGGCATTGTGAGGAGGCCTAAGTGTTTAGCTTTTCATCTGCAATTTTACAGCATTATCTGCCTGAACAATTTAAGAGAAAAGGCTATTTTTAGCAAGCAGTTGTCAAAAGAATATATATATTTTCAGCCATATGTAGTGTATGTTTATTGCATGAGATGAACAAGCTTCAAACATTTCTGGTAAAAGCACTTTAAATAGCTGATTTGAGGATGGCAGGTTTTTACCAGCTGACGCAAATCAGAAAGGAAAATAAAAGATGTAGGAAACTGTTAACGCAATTGAGGGGAAAAAAATCACATTTGACATCACTATATGGATGAATAGAGGACAGCATGGCATAGATAGCACGAACTAGCATAATAGTACCCCAATTCTTGCTCTAATATTACATCTTTAATGTAGTATTAGCCACAGGTAATGACTTTACCTGAATGTAGAATAAACAGGAAAAAAGAAAAAGTAGGATTTCTTTAAGGCCTCTTCTTAAAATGCTGGAAAACAGATTCTTCACACAAATGTTACTTTGCCAGTACCAGTGGAAATAATAAAAAGAAAAAAAAAGCATGAATGAGTGCATTTAGTAAGATTTGTTTAGCCCTCATATAGCAACTTTCCCATTACAACTTGTATGCATTTTAACCACTGGTCAAGACAAGGATTTATTGACAAAAAACTGAAAATCTGATATTTGTATCAGACACTGTTAGTAGTGTGTTAGATCAGAAAGGAATCAGCAATGAAGAAGTTGTTTGGAAAAAAAAAGAGAATCTAATCCAACACTTTAAGTATTAGCTATGGAATTTAGATGTACTTCCCTGCTCTGTGACAGATTCGTATGTTGACTTGCAGGTGTGTCACTTAGGTTCAGCTATTTCAAGGTATTTATAGGTAAGTATCACTGGCTATAAACTGGACTCACATAAATTTAAGTGTTTGCAGGAGAAGGGTAGAATTCAAATCCAAATGTGGACATTTAAACATAAGGCTGAGTCCGCTTCTATATAAAAGCAACATGTTTCTCATACTGTAACCAGATAGAATTGCTGAAGTTGCTCTGAGGTATCTGGGACATTTTCCAGATATGGCACTGGATCCACAAAACACCCCTGCTAAACCAGCACCTGGCATGTTGTCCCATGACAACTTGAATAGCTGTACACCTGAATAACTGAGTTTAGCTCCAAATGTTCACTAACAGCAATGTAAACTATAGGAGTGAAACCAGCTCACATAGGAGAACTTACATAGACAATTAACAATATAGAAAACTAAGTATATGTAGGAAGAATTCAATCCTGGGAGGCTGATTTAGCTGCCTGACCACAGATATCTAGTGTCAGGTCTGACACCTAGGGGCATTAAGATATCCCATCTTTTACTGATAAGGTACAGAAAACCTACATCGTTCTGTAGAGGCCAGTGAAAGCCAGCATGCATATGACAGCACATTTTAAACTACACCAGATATTTATGTTTGTGCATGTAAATCATATGTTATACTAGCGCCTAAGGGTTAAGGATCTAAATACTTCTAAAGGTTTGGGGTTTAGGACTTGGTCAAGTTACACAAGCACAGACATATGGCACAGCTTGAGATGCCAGTCTTCTATTGACTGGACTTCATTAACTCCTGGCATAATTTCACTGGAGTGACACAAACGATGTGCCCTTATGTGCAGATGATATGATCTAACCTGAAAGAACTCATGATGACCAGAGGCTCAATAAAATTGTCTTTATTTGATTCAGTTGTAACAGACTGTCTCTTAAGCCCTGGAAAAAAAATGAAATCATCTGGAGTAAAAAAGACAGAGCAGAATGAACAATTTTAGCATTTCTGTTTTTATAAATGAACAACAAAAACAAAGCACAAAAGCCTTCAAAATGGTCTCTAAACACCATCAAACAAGACCAAACTGTTAGGACTTACTGACAATATCCAAGATCCACAGTCAACTTTCCTTTCTACAATTTTTTTTTATTCACTACTCAAGTATCTTTTTCTGTACTATTCTTTTGGAATGGAACATTCTTTTACTCCAGATTTTATATTTACTACCTCTGACAAAGCCAAGGGCATCTGCAAAGAAAGGAAAATTCTGTTAAATTTATAGGATGATGAAGAACATGAATTGTCTTTTTAAAACCTTATCAGATACTAAACCAATATCATGACATTGTCTGACACACTCCACTATGATTAAGAACTGGAAATACGGTCTTCCATAACTTTTTGAAAGTTACAGTAATTCCATGCTAATATCCATAGTCTTAGTTTGTTAGTGGTAAGGTACTTCAAAATAAGCTTTATACAAAGGAATTTCCTTAAAAAATGCTGACTGAAATTTGACGGCAGATATCTAGGTCTTTTTCTTTAATGAAGCAGCTCCTCGTGTATGTATGGCTCAGTGTATGCTCAGCTACTCACAACCATTTTCTAGAAGAGTGCCATGTATGCATAAATGGTTTCTCCCCTCTCCCCTCCCTTTATTTCAGTATTTTATATGAGGAACTCTGCCAGCTCCTAAGAGAGATGTTATTGGTTTTTCACAATTCCTCTGAGCATCATTGAACCACCTTGCTGTACTTATTCCCATGTTCATCACACTTGACTCAAATAGAACTGTGCAGTCTACATCTGTGTATAAATTATTCAGTGCATCATTATTGCTTCATAAGGTTAATGTGAGAACATCAGTTGGTATAGATTAGCTGAACGCAGTTTGTTCAGAAGCTGTATTAAAAACAATACTCCAGTAGTAAACCACCACCAGACTTTTACAACATACTCTGCACACTCCATCAGAAGCAACTGCAACAAATATAAAACTTCTCTGTAACTAACGGTATGGGGAAAATTTGGATATGCACAATTTAATTACCTTCAGTGAATTTAGCCAGAAAAATCAAGTTAATTACCTTAAGATACCTTGGAGTCTAAAAATATAAATCATGACTAAATAACACAGAGTGGTAACAGAAAAAAGGTCTTATGAAAAGTTCAGTGGTGTTTAATGGCCAGGTCCTGGGTTCACATTTTATGTGAATATCATTATATTCCAGCTTCACTGTGATCTTTCACTTCCTGCTGGGAGAAGAGTTTATTTGTATTAATATTTGATATCGATATTATAACAGTACTTCACCTCAGCTAGATACTATAACTGGTTTTGGATGCTGAGCTTTCATGCCTCAGCTCAAACCAAATACAATAGCTGGTAAGCTATAGATCTTAAAAAGAATATAAATGAAAGGACTCTCTTCAGCCTGGGTTGACATATGAGGAATATACATAGACACACAAAGGAAGGATGCATTTTCTTGCAGCTCTAATAAAATATTCTGGCAGGTAAAAACATGTTACTTCTTGTTAAAATAGTTCTTGTGCTACTAAACCACACAGTAATATATGTAACAAAATATTTTGTTTTATCTTTTAAAAAATAGACTATTTTTTACTATTCACAGTTTCCATACTTTCAGAAAGTGTTCTCATTCTTTATTGTACTTGATCTCCTCACTGCCACTTTCAAGGGAAAAGTGTGTTGGAAAAGGGTGTAATAATTTCTGTAATGATTTTAATTTTCCTTTATAATTAGTTCTAATAAATAAAAAGGATGAAAACACTTATCAGGACTTTTCCCTGTGCCATTCACAGTATCACTGCATACAAACATTTTTGATCTTTTTTTATTGTCACAGAAGAGATTTGTCAAACAGCTCAGATCTGAAAAATTATATACTGATGTTATTTTAGGCAGGCTTTCACACTTACACACAAAAATCTGCTTTCTAGTAGTCTAGAAGATACTACTACAAGAAGATACCACTACAAGATAAAATTCTTGTAGTGGGGATCAGCGTGTAGGCAAAGGAACAAGGGTCAAATTCTGCAGGCTATTAGACATACTAGCAGGCTTTAAGCAGATTCCTTCTGGTCATGGACAATTCCAATCTATAGGCATAGCTTGCTTTCTCCTTACCTTTCCTTTCCTTGCTTTACCTTTCCTTTCCTTGCTTTACCTTTCCTTTCCTTGCTCTGTGTTGCCTTTCCTTCTCTTTTCTATGCAGCTCTTTTACATTACCTTTTTGCTTTTATCGTACTTCAGAAACATTTCATTGCACAACAGCTTGGAAACCTTGCAGGAAGGAAAGGTGCATTTATACATTTATATTTACAGACTGAGGTCTAGGCCAGCTCCAAAAATAAACTTAAGTAAAAAATGGCAGAATGTTCAATGTCAATGCCAGAGATTTGCAATGTGACTGTCAACGCAGCAAGAATAGGGGGAGTATTGTGACGGTCAAGAGACCCTTTGTCTCAAAATACCTTAAAATATAGAAGGAACTGAGGGAGGCTGAGTGCCTGTTCAGTGCTGAGCAGCCAGTTGGTGAGAGGATCAGAGCAGCGATCCTGCTGCACCAAGGTACGGGACGCTTCCCTGTGTTGTCTGCCTCGAGGCCGTGAAGATTAATTGCCCCGGCAACAAACTGCCCGAAGACAGTGGCAGACACTACGGCGCCTGCTAGGGCACAGTTATGAGCTGGGCCTGGGGTTTACCTGATACTCCTCCAGATGGGTCTTACCTGTGGGAGCGGTCCAGGACAGCCGCACTCTAGAAAGCCGGCTGCCAACTATGTGGGCTATTTCTTCGCTTTGGGTTCCAGCAGGCTCATTGACTGAAAAGTTACAACAATTTCCACTTGCTGACCGAGAAGATGTCCCTGGATCCATGGGGTGGTGATCCTATTTCTCAGTTTTCTTTCCTTTCTCCTTTTCTCCGTCTACTTCAGATCTTTTATAAGAACTTGCCAAGGCTTTTGTTCGTCCTGACAGTTTTAGGGAAATTTATAACAAAATTCATTGTTATACTTGAGTGTATGTGTACTGATGGAAGAATTATTCTGTCTTCCTCTGTGGTTGTCCATGCACCATCATTTGCTGAATGATGTACCTGCAACAACGTTTAAGTGGGCCCCTTAAAACTTATAGTATTTCTGAAAACATAGAAGCATCTGACGCCGGGTTTTGAGTGATGTCGAACTGCAGTAATTGAAAGTGTGCTGCCATCAGTGCCTGCCCTGCCCTGGAGCAAACTGCTGAACAAACAGCAACACTGCTTGTGAAAGTGGTCAGAGCAGCATGCAGTCTCGCTAGGACGCCCTAGAGAGCTGAAGCTGAAAGACAGCAAGTAGGGATAAAAGCTGTAAGCAAGAAATACAGAAAACAATTTTATTTTTTTTCTGCCTTTGACCAGTAAGTCGAAATAAAAGCAGAAAGCAACGAGAGACCAAGTAATGTTTCTTACGTGTTGTTTACACTGTATTCCTAGAACTTAGTGAATATTACCGCCGCCTGGAATATGCTTTTTTTACAGAAAAGAAAAATTGTCATTCTGGAATTACAGACAAAAGACCACAAAAGCTTTTTTCACATATTGCAGTTCTTGAATGTCAGGTATGTTGCAAATCCCATAGCTTCGTGAGCTTCTTGTAAAGCATCTAGATAGTTGAGAACAAGTCTATTGCCCAGTGATTAGGAAACTTAACCAGGAAGGCAATATCCATTATGTGCCCTTCCACATTTCTAACTAATAAGAGGCTTCAGTAACCCAGATTACTTTAAGGCTAAGGAAGACTATTCCATGAAGAAGAGTGGTGTCACAATTATTGAGCTGAAAGGTAAGGAATGAGCATTTCATTGCTCAGTTGTTTTTATATCCAGGTATCTATCATAAGGCATTTTTAAGCTGCAGCAGGGGAGTTATTTAAGGAAGTGATAGACAGGCTTGTCTATCTAAACTGGTGCCCACTACTTACAGATTCTTGTGCATACTCCAGCTGAAAGAAAAACAAAAAGGAATTTTGAAGTTATAAATACATTTTATTTATTTGCTTTCTTGTTTTTTTCCCGATGAGACTTTACTCATTAACTTAAAAGGAGAAGAAATCTCTGAAATGACTGGAGAACTGAACTATCCTGAAAAGCAGAGCTGATCAGTGTATGCTGAAAATAGGAAACCATGCGTTTATAAGAGACCATTCTTACTGCTTTGCAGAAGCAACCCTGCTAGAAGACTCTGCAATGTCATCAGCAATGGATCTGTAAGTTTTTACACTCTGAGAATTATGATGACAAGCAGCAGACCACTTTTCAGAAAATGGTTCCTTGACTATGCTTATATTATGTAATGTTGCCATACCACCTGTGGCTAAACACAAAATAAAAAATACTTTTCTTTTCTGAAACTGAAATGTTGACAAATGCAAAAGGAAAAAATGTTGCTTGTCTTCAATCTGCTTTTTATTTTTCCCCCACCTAGAAGATCATTAGCTGCTTGGCACAAGTGTAAGCATATGAATATATTTCACAGTAATAGCTTTTACAAATCTGAATGACCAAGGCACTACCTTGTGAATGTTTATATATTAAGCGTAATCCCTCTCCCTTTCTTAGTTTTGGCCTAAATCAATGTATGTACTCTAAACAATCCCAGGCATAATGCAGAAGTTAGCATGAGCAAGAGAGTATTCCCAGTAAGTAGTATAGGTATTTGATCGCATTTTGAAAGCTAGGAGACTTTTAAAGTACAGTCAGAGCTAGCAAATGGTCTTCAGCCTATTTCAGTTTTAGCCCTACTGTGGAGTCTCAGAAATGCTGATGTTTTATCAGTGGTCTGGATGGAGCCATCAAATTGGGCAGCAGTAAACAAAGCTTGCTGCTACCAAGCATAGCAATTGGCAAAGTTCTAGCATTAGCTGAAGAAATCATGTGCTCATGTGAATGTCGTACCTCTTGTAAGTAGATGGGGATCAGTTTATGTTTGAAAAACTATGTACAATAAAATGCATACTAAAAAGCATGCCTCATATGAACATAGGAAGAAGACTCATAGAGAAGGCCTGTTTTTTGATACTTAGAGTAGTTATGATTCTGGCCAGAAAACTTTGGGTATGACAGCAGTTTTGGAATGAATAACCCTTTCTATACAGCTGTCAGAAGTCACAGGATGCCCTGATGCTCTTCCATGGACAACAGGAGCATATTCCAGGCACCACTTGCAAAACCTAACTATTTAATCCAGCTCCTAGAGACTAACAGTGTCGGTTATGGAGAGCTGATTCATCAGTCACAGTTAAAGCTCTCACACATTTAAAAAAAAAAAAAAAAAAGGCAAAAAGACACAGAATTGTTTATGAGAGTAAATGTTCATGATTTATGTGTCATATCTAAAAATAGGAGCCTTTTCAACAGTATAATACCTCTATTACAATCTGGTGATTCATTGTGTGGTCAAAAGTGAAAGGTTTATTTATTCCTAGATAGTGATTTACCAGAGTTCTCATTATTGTCCTAATTGTTACCACTGAACTCACTGATGTCACCACCAACTTCCCACTCACAAATCTAAAAAGCAGAAGGCTTTTTAGATCATCTAGCTTTATTTCCTGCAGAATACAGTCCAGGGATTTATCTGTTTGGTTCTCCAACAGATTTTCATTCTAAAATTTATGAAGAGCATTCTGTAGCAGTATTATTCATTTAGATACCCCAATAGGGCTGTTCTTTATGGTTCATTTCTAGCATTTTGTTTTTAAATAGTTACACAGTGGAAACCTCTAGGAATTCAAATGACAATAAATTTTGCAGTTGTGTTTCCCTGAGGACGAAGTTTGGCTTTATCTAAATTAAGGTGTCAACCTGTTGTCATATATGTGTGTAAATTCTCAGTGCAGTCAACAAAGTTCAGAGGCTTGGCTCAGCCGCCTGGGTAAAGATGAGTCTGCTGGCTGAACTGCAGAATCATTCTGTAAGCTTTACTGGTGGTGCTGGCTAGATCTCCACTGCCTATATCAAAAGCTTAAACATCTGGGTTGCATCGAGACACTTATGTTAGACACACAAATTTAACATTAAACTGGAGCTGAGTATCACTCTAGGTTTGCCTTAGTTGTCCAACAACAACCTCCTGGTGCACATTATTGTAGATGATGCATCTACTAGTAACTGGTAGAGGGTAAGAGGGTCCACAGGAGAGCTATGATCTTCCAGAGCACCTTCTGAAAGCCAGGTGGGAAAAGTAAGCTGACTAAAACATCACTACATGCCTTGTCTAAGCAAGTCAGCCCTAACCTAAATATATGTCAGGTCCAACCTGTTTCTTGGTGACCTAGTCCAGATGATGAAATAGTTGGGGAAAGGTTCTTGGTCAGTGATTATTGCTCAAATATGTTTTTTACTGTTAATATGGTGCAAAGAGATGGCTTTTAAGCTGAGATACAGTCCTGTGTCCAACTGTACTCCTGAGATCATAGGTATTAATATATTTTCTTGCTATGTCCTGTGTATCACGACAAACAGAGCACTAGAGAAAATGGACAGCTCACTAACTGCAGAACTGGAAAATATAAATGGTATTATATAACTAAAATATATCAAACACAAAGTAGTATTGGTTTGGTGCATATTGCACTTATTCTGCATTTCGACCCCTGCTGTTTTCTGGACACTGCATTGCATCCTGGAGATATGCCACTTTGTACTCTTTGTATGAGATATAAGCACTTGGTAATGGAAACATACCTAAGCATCCAAAAACCTGTATCTTAGGTGCAGTTTTTTGTAAATAGCCCAGTTACGCCCCTGTGCATGCAAATAGTAAAATTAGTACTGTGTTTGAGGCTTCTTCATTTCATTTTATCTTCTGTTCATAATTTTTATATTATACATTGTAAGAATGTTTTCCTTTTAAATCACCAGAAAGTCTAATATCTAATATTTACATGAGATTATAAATTATTTTAGAATTATTCGGTGTTCAATGCAAATTTTTCATATATATTTCACCAAGGAATAGTTCCATGTTTGACTTGCAGATGCCACTGAAGTTTATATTAAAAAAATAAACAAATAAATTCCTAAATCTTGAAGCTTTCCTTGGAACATGCAGCATAAAATGCTGTTTGCTTTAGTGCAAAAAACCCGTTAGATATTGCACATTCAATCCCCCTTTGGATATAAAAAATCCTTCTTCATTTCCCTTCTTCTCATTACATGTCTCCAGTGTCTATTTTTTTTAACATAATTTGAAAAGCTTAGGAGTGTAATAAACAGTTCACAGCAATGTATCTCCTCAAATTCTGAGAATGGAATTTCTGACAGTACATTCAGCCTACAGGCTGTCCTTACGCTACAAGTGAAAACAGTAGGTACAACAGGTGAGTAGACTATGGGAAGAAGGAAACAAAAAAAATAACAAATGAGGGGTTTTTTTCTTCACTTTTGTCTGACCGACTCTTAATATTGAAACTTTTTTTTTCCCCCAGCAAAAGAGATTTCTAGCTTGGGAGATGTCAGAAGTGCTGTCTTTTACTGTATGAAACAATAACATCGTGTATACTTTAGGTACCTGATATACAGATATTTTTTCTAAATTCTTTAAGTGAAATAATTGAGTTCATTAACACATTTCTGAACATTCTTGCCAAACTTAAAAATGTAATTTCCCCCGCATTATTCAAAGGTAGAAAATGAATTACAGAAGAGGTCATTGAAGATCATCCAAGCCCTGGATATGTTAATTTACCTGTTGCTTGTCAAATGTTTTCCAGTCGGATGTTTACATTGCACTATAACTCAGCTTCGATGAGATTTTTGTTTGCTACATTTGTTTGACCCATGAGTAAGAAATTCTGCTTTTGCTTATACTTAGCATTTTTATTCCTTTTCTGTACTTGAAGCTTAGCATTAACTAAAAATCACTTGGACTTATATATTTTAATGAAGTGGGACTTTGTTTACTTACAGCTATTACACAGTTAAGGAATCTAGTGTCATGGTTTGATCAAAATCTGGTTTTGTTTCCAAAAATATGCCTGCTTCTACCACTACTCAGCAATACTTACATAGTGAAATAATGTAAATGTACACACCCAAAGTAGTCTTAAGTGTATGAACTGTTTGCATGGTGGTTTGGGTCCCTTCTGTATGAAGAATCCCACAAGCACATATTATTTTATTGGTTGCAGCAAAATAGCTTTACAAGAATTTAGGAAAATTGTGCAATGTGGTTTTTTAGTTATTTTTATATGAACCTTTTGTAAAATGGTTAGGGTGTGTGGGAGATGCTTGGTAGGTATGAAGATTAATAAGTTTTAAATGTGAAGACACCCAGAAACACTTTTCTCCCTGGAAATTTTCATCTTTTCATTAATCTAACCATTGTGAGTGTATAATTTTTTTGGTTTAAATTTATTTTATTGGCTACAGCACAAATGAAAGCCTAACAACTTATCAGAAGTTCATCATCTGAAGTCTTATTCCTTGAATAAAGAATTAATGCCTGTAACTTAGATGAGGTGTCTGAATAGTCCAATTTTATTCGCTCTAGTTTGCCCCTTGCCTATCTTCTGCTGTGTGGGTTCACAGAGGTCCATTTCCCACCAGAGGACGCTTACAGACAAAATGAAATTAAGGGGACATCATAGAGCAGAAATAAACTGTATGTATGCGCAAAAATACTCACCAGATCAGGCTATGAGCTTTCAGAAACACAGGTACTAGAACTGAAAAAAACCAAAAAAACCAAAACAAAAAACCCCTAAGGGAACTTTTCCCTTAATAATTATTTTAATAATGATTCCAGGTGCCTGTTTGGAAATGAAGGGTTTATTTTATTAATTTTATAATTTTAATTTAGTGATGGACATGACTTTACAGTTACAAGCAACATAGCATTCATGTTTGGAATTGTTCAACTTAAAACACTATTGCAAATATAGATGGAATGTATTTGTTATACTTCTTAAAATTTTAATATAATTAGCCATAAACCAGTGTTCAGTTATACCTTTTAGAGACTTTTGGTTTTAGTCTTCCAGTACTATTGTTTTTTTCACTGACTGCTCTTTTGCTAACAATTTATGCTTCATTTCTTGTTCTGATCACTTGTAATATCTTTAACATCTCTTTAAATTTTAAAAACCAGTCTTTTCAGTGGTGACATTGATAACTCCCTGCAAATAAAAGTATCAACTTCAATTTCTCTCTCTGTCTTTCTGTACCAGGATGACCAGCCAATGTATTTAAATTAATTTTACATGTCAACACCCATTTTGGGCCAACCATGCTGGCCACCAACATTCTACCCACCGTGGAATGGCCACTACGTCACCAGAGCTGGTAACAGGAGCTCAACTACAACATACCCAGGAAGACATGGCATCAGTTTGTGATAGTGGAGGTTTGTGACACTAGGAAAAAATTATTCACCACAAGGTAGTCAAGCATTGGAACAGGCTTCCTAGGGAAATGGTGGAATCACAGTCCCTAGAGGTATCTAAAAAGATGTGTAGATGTGGCAATTAGGGATCTGGTTTACTGGTACTCTTAGCAGTATTAGGTTAACAGTTGGCTGCAATGATCTTTAAGACCTTTTCCGACTTAAACGATTTTATGGTTCTATGATTCTATGAAATATTAAGTAGGAATTCTGTACTGCTTGCCAGAGGGAAACAACTATGTAGCCACAGCATGAATTATAACTCTGGAATGGTTTTGTTGTGTCTCAGCTGAATCACTCATGTCTGAATAGGCTGTATGTGAGCCTTGATTGAGTGATAATCAACAGTGCAAAGTACTTCCTCGTCTTGTTACAGAAGTGGCTGGCACAGAGCAATTAGTACATTAGCTTTTCCACCCTGGAGATCTGTGTTCAGTGGACTATTTAGGATTCAGACCTTCAGCAGATAGTGTAGTCCACCGATCTTGGTGATGACAAAGTACACTCTCTGAGCAGCAGGGCCATGATCCCAGGTGAAAAAGCCACTTGATGGCTTCTTTCTACCCTCTCATTCATTCAGACATGAATTTACCACTATATCAGAGGGGAGGTATGGAATAAGTGGCAGATATTTTAAAGATGGAAGTTTGCAAAGTCTCTTAAAGTAATTTCCACCTAATTTGAATGTCATTGACTTGCTTTATTTTGATCATCACAGTAGCATAATTGAGATATTTTTACTTACCTGTTCCCCATCTCAACTATGTTTGGACACAACTTAATGTCTTTAAACTCAATCAGGAAGACCAAGGAACAATAACAATGTGAGCCTAGCACAGGCAGCTGTTAATGCTGATAGAGCCTGAAAGGCACATTCAATCATTTCTAGGAGGAAGGTTAATCATCACCTGAGAGTAACTAAGCAAATGAGGAAAAATCAATGGATCTAAGTAATTTTCCAAAAGAATGTAGCCTTAAAAAGTTGGTGAGAAATAAGGGTGGCAAAAAATCTTTCTGCTGCATGCACTCTTGTCTGTCAGAACTGATGAAAAAGAAGCCTCTTGGTAATGCAACCTCTTAGCCACCACAGTGCTGAGATTTTAAAATATAAATATTTCTTCTGTACTGAGTCCTGTACTGTTCAAATAAAGATCTGTTTTGAGGCTGAAACTCCTACCAAACTGCGGGAGGTAGAGTCTGAAAGAGTCTGAGATTTATCTTCATTAATAAGATATACATATTTCACTTCTCTATTTCTTTTTTTTTTTTTCTGTCTTATTAAAAAAGTCCCACAAAAATATTTTGCTTATTTTAAGGAGTAAATCCAGTGTAGCCAAAGCTGTATCAGATTTGGGTTTACTTTTGTGAAAGTTCCTACTAATTACATTATCTTTTATTTCATAACATCACTGAAGGAGAAAACATAGATGTTAGCATTCCTGATAGAGAAAATTGAGCTTTATTAAATAATGACTCTAAAATTCTTTCCGCTTAGTGAAGTAGGGGTATTATATTGTACATTGCTGTTTCCATAGCTGCACTCTAGGTCCACGAAATAACCTAGTTTACAAGAACATTTTTTTAAAATACATTTGGAAAAGCATTTTTATGAGAGCTTCTTGAGGTAATTAAGATATTCTTAATTAGCACAGAAACATGTTCCATATTTACATTTAAGCTTTTTCTGGTGTTTTGTCTTCTGATTTTCCTACCTAACATCTGTATAATCTAGATATGTGTGTTGACTACACCATCTTACTGAAATGAGGTCAGTGTCTGCAGGACTGAATTTACCCAAGAAAATCCATTAAAATAGTTTTCTAAATCAGATACCATTTATAAGTGTGCATCTTCATTGTGTATCTTCAAAAACATGATTTCCCCAGGTAAATTAAAGCAGTTTGAGAGATCTTCCCTCTTCCTGAAAATTACTTCTTCAAACAAGGAATTTCAAAAGTAGGAGAAGAACTGAGTAAGTGCGCACCACCAAACTGTACAGTGAAGTCCACCATGAAAGGAAATACTTCCCATCATCTTTGCTCATACCAAGCAGTCTACAGCCCATAGACATCCCAAAGGAAAGAAAAAAAAAGTAATATATATGCAGAAACTACTAATTAGATGTAACTAAAAATGACAGCAAAACTCCCAGACTTAAGACCTCATAGTCTTTCTACTTTTGCTATGAGGGATGTTCCTAATTTTCCACCTGTGTGAACCTATAACAGATTTATAGAATCATAGAATAGTTAGAGTTGGAAAGGACCTTAAGATCATCGAATTCCAAACCCTCTGCAATGGGCAGGGACATCTCCCACTAAACGATGTCACCCAAGGCTGGATCCAACCTGGACTTGAACGCCACCAGAGATGGAGCATTCACAACTTCCCTGGGCAACTCATTCCAGTGCCTCACCACCCTTACAGTAAAGAACTTCTTCCTTATATCTAACCTGAACTTCCCCTGTTTAAGTTTTAAACCGTTACCCCTTGTCCTATTACTACAGTCCCTAATGGATAGTATCTCCTCAGCATCCTTATAACCCCCCTTCAGATACTATGAGGTCTCCACGCAGCCTTCTCTTCTCCAAGCTAAGCAGCCCCAACTGATTTAACCACTGACTTCAAGAGAGGAGAATCATGTTCCTCAGTCCACCTTTTCATTGTATTACTCTAGTGCTTTTTTTGGGTTTTTTTATTTGGCTGGGATAGAGCTAATTTTCTTCATGGTATCTAGTATGCATGTTTTGGATCTGTGCTGGAAACAGCGTTGATAACACAGGGATGTTTTAGTTACTGCTGAGCAGTGCTTGCACAGGTCAAGGCCTTTTCTGCACTTTTCCAATTCTCTCCCACACCAGAATCAGGGGGAATGAGCCAGTGGTTCTGTGGCACTTGTGTGCCTGCTGGGGTTAAACCATTAGAGTCTTTTCTGGTGCCTAACATGGGGCTAGAAGGGTTCAAGAGAACAACAGATTTGAATGGAATATGATTGAATTTATAGCTGTTATTGCTGTTTAACTCTTAATTGAGAGGCTTCTGTTCTTGCCATGGAGCCTGTTTGCCTTACTGTACATTAGAGTCTAGTGCTCATTAGTGTCTGAATTCTGCTTTTGCTACTTGCTGCAGTGTTATACTGCTTATTATCTGACTGCTGTGCTTGGGAACATTCTGATAACAGCAATGGCGATGTGCCTGGGCTGGCAGGTGGCTGGGGTATCACTGCTGTTTCTGTGCTGCTGTACTGAACAGGCTGGAACTGGAGTCAAAGAGACTGTGAGCTGTGGATGAGTCCATGTGAGAGCAGGACACCTTGAAGAGTCTGTGACTGTGGATAAGTCCACTCCAGAGCAAGTACATCTCAAAGCATCTGTGGCCATGGTTATGTCAGTGTCACAGCAGATGTAGTTCCGAAAGGACTGCAGCCCAAGGATGTGCTGGAGAAGCTGTGCCTCAAAGCACCTGTGTGTGAGGCTGTGCTGGGGCAGGTATATCTCTGAAGGCATTGTGGCCCATGGATAAGAACACACAGAAGTAGATGTACCTTGAAGCAACTGTGGCTGTGAATAAGTCTGTGCCACAGACTCTCTCCTGGAGAGAATATGGCTCATAGATCTTTTCAGTCAGCATATATAATATTGAAGATAGTCCTGCAGAAGATTGATAGAATGACAATACAAATGGCTCTGTTTTTCTCCTATGCACTGGAGCAAAGGCACCAGTGGTGATTAGTTTTGTCACTAAGGCAACTACTGGCAGAAACGGAGGAAAAAAAGGGTATTACAGAGCAATTCTATGACAGCTGTGCAGCAGTGTCTCTAATACAAAAATCCTTCCTGTCCTTGGAGCACATGAACACCTGGTTTACTGCATGTGAATTTATTTACCTAGGCAATACTAAGTGAGAAGACAATGTCTGAGAAATGTAAAAGAGGTGAAGCTGCTTGCTGCAGTATGGTCTGTGCTGGTTCTCCATCTAGGCATGTGTTTCATGACTAGATAAATATGAATCAGTTTAAAGCAAGGCAAGATGCCTCCCTTTTACCTCTCCCACCCACTTCCCCAACATAACACAAAACAGAAGCTATACAATCATGCCAGAATGAGAGAATCAATTACATGTCTGTCTCTTAGGAAGAAGCAGAGCCTATAATGCAGATGCTTTTACAGCTGTGAGTACTGCTGATGATTTAATGGTTTAGGATAATTGATCCCTAGCATAGTGGTTTTTTCAGAGGAAGGGGAAAAGGTCTGGGGGAAAGGGAAGAGAAATAAATGTAAGGAAAAAAGGACGTGAGCTGCCATTAAACACATTTCTGTTTGTCAAGACATAGCACTTGAAAGTAATGTTTAGCACAGACAGTTTGGAGAGAGACCTAACACACAGAACAGTAATCCTAGCTCTTGTTGAGTCCTCACTGACTCTGGAGATGCTGTTATACTCTGTATTCACAGTGCTTCCCTTTTTGCTTTGATCAGAGCAAGCGATCAAAAGAGACCGGAGAATAGACTGAAACACAACTGAAAGCTTTGTTTCCTGTGCTGGTAAATACTTCTCCCCTCTAACTACATTATCCATGCTGTCAGAGTATCAGATTTGCTATTGATGTCTTTATTGTAATATCAAGTCAGGACTCTTCTTGCCCCCATTATCTAAGAATGAGACAGCAAACAGCTAACCTTGCTATTTGGGAGTTCAATGTATATCATTTATCTAGCAAGATCATATTAAAGTCCAGCCTAAACAAGAAAGTACCAGGACACTGACGCATTATTTTTCTTTCTGTCTTCTCTGCTACAACATGCTTAACACTGACTTAGGTCACAGTACAAACCAGACAAATAAAAGCAACAGTTGATTATTTATTATTATCCCTATCAACATTAACAGAAGAAATATTTTGAAGGGCTAAATAGCCAGAGGAGGAGATTACAGTAAGATAGTGCAATGCTTTACCTCTAGGATTACTTAAAACACAACCAGGAGTGTGAAATCCATTGTTTAAATAGAAGTGCCAGTACCATAAGAAATGTCCCAGGTGATCTCACCTGAACTTCCGGTTGCCTCATCAGCAACGACTAGCTCTGCTGTAGGTTCTGTGTCACACCTGCAAGCTCAGTACAGATGTGTGGGCACTGAGGACATAAGTCTGGATGTCTAAAGATGCATTTCAAATTCGTCATAAATACAAGAATAGGTATTCCTGTACTGATCAGTCAGTGGTTTTGTGTAGCCTCAAAATCCGTAGTTTATAGTTTTCCCAAATGTTAAGATCAGGTAGCTGGCAGGTTTAGTAGATTATACATAAAAATAGTAATTTTATTACTAATAGTAATAATATTACCATTACTGATGCATGAGTAATCATAAAAATAGATTTAGTCTTTTCTCTTGTCCCTGCACAGTTATGTCTTGGAATATTTATCTGGTATAATCACTTTCTATTTTTAAATCTATCTTGACACATATATTTATATCCTCAGAATTGGCATTGATGTTTCTTTGTCAATAATGTCAAACCCAGAGTAAATTTTCCTAAAGTATATGATCTAATTTTTGACGCTGTTCAGAAAAGTGGAGGTTATTCTAAATCTAAAGAGACTAAAATTTGCTGGTAGATGGGAGATTCACAGGTGATGTCAATAACCATAAAGATTTGACCTGCATTCAGTGGCATTTGTCAGATTTGCTCCTGCTGAGGTGTGGGATCAGCAAGTCTAACATTTTCTGACTTTATTACTGTGGAAGGGTTTTGTTGTTTTGTTTTTTGGTGTTTTTTTTGGTTGTTGTTGTTGTTTTTGTTGTTTTCTTGGTTGATTGGTTGTTGTTTTTTTTTTTTTCCATTTCTGTTCATTAGGTTTTCCTATCCCTGCACTTGTAAATTCTTTAGAAAATTTCAAATTTTGAAATCTAAGATCCAGAGCCAGGTACTGAGGAATATCACTGCTAAAATGTCCCCATAAGCCAGAAAATAAACAAGCAAGAAACAAACAAAAATGCAGAACTGTGGTGATTTCAACTATTACTAGAAACATCTCCAGGGTAGAAATTCAGGTCACAGTGTTGCTGATATTGTGGTTTTTCAGAATGTGTGTAGATGTGTGTGCAGGGAGATGATTCAAGTAAGCACCTTCCAAGCATGATATCTCCATGTATACAAACATGGCAGACCAGTTGTCATTCTCTTTTGCATCTTCTCATCACTTGTCTGAAAAGGAAGGGAAGAAACTCAAGATAGTTCAAACTGAAGCACAGATCCTCTAAGCTCTAAGTCATGGAAAGAGAGTATGATATGGCCCAAGGTGGTCACAACCTCCACTGGCTACTAAACTAAAGGTGGATGTTGTAACATTAAATAAGTTCTTCAAAGAGCTCCTCTCTGAGGTGTAATATACGCTCCAAGACTACATGGCTCTAAACTGTGAACTCCATCCCAGTGCTTTATCTAGAATCTAGCAATTAACTACTGAATTTGGCTTTAGCATTTGAAGCAGGTAAAAAGAATTTTCTACGATTTATAGTTGAGGAAAAACCTTCTTCTCTTAGATTCTGAATGCTCACACCTAAAGGCTTCAGGAGAAAACAAAATGCATATTTAATTCTGAAAACACCTATTTCTTATACCAGTTGGTATCACAAAAAATCAAGACCTTTTTCTACATGCTTCACCACACTTTTATTTTCATAAACAGAAAATGAACAAATAAAGAATTAAATCAGCTTGGGTGCCAAGTCAGCTGCTGTCTTCAGACCACTGAATTCAGCTAAAGTTTGTTAGAAGAACACTTGGTCTCAGGCCATTTTTTTAACTTGGAGAAATATACTCAGGTCTGTTTTTTTTTTTTTTCATGATAAACTTAAACCAGCTGATCAATAGCACAGAGTTAAATGATAGTATTATAAATATATTCCTAACAGAAAAGAATAACAATTCTTGAAAATGTGGTTTGTTGCTCATGGAGGAAAAAGAAAATGGTCATCAGATTCAGTACAGAGGGAATATTTGTAGAGGCTTGAGTCCAAAAGTTTCGGTCCTTGGGTTGTTTCCTGTGTGAAACACAGAAATATACAGCAGTGATTAGAGTGGTTGCAGTTGGACCAGTTTGAATAATATTCCTCAGATATAGCACATCACTATGTTGCATCGTATTTCGTTTCAGCAATATGATGAAATAACAACATAAAAACACATCTTGGCTGATATTAGCCCACCAGCAGGTTGGAATTCCCTGAAAATGTGAAGCAGCTGTTCTGTAAGGGAAATGGTTTACATCTGCACAACCCTGTTCTCGGCCAGTGAAGGAAATACTGTGACAGAGAATAATTAAGAAAAAAACAGGCTTCATAGAAAAGCTGGCACTTTAAATATTTGTCTTCCTTTTACTTATGTTAAGTCAACCATAGTGTTTGTAACTTGAGGACTGTACAACAGCCATGCTATTGCACTAGAGGTAAGATCCCTTCACAACCATATATCAGTGCCATGTTTTCAAGTACCTGCTCAGCATTTCTGTTAAACACATTATTTTGCTATGGCACACAGCAGAGGTTTCTTTAGAAGAAAATTAATCATGTCCTGAATATTAACTCTGTGGATTTGACGTGCATTGACTATAACGGAGTATAGGCTGTCTGGGTAATGTGAATGTCTGCATTTAGTCAGGACTACTTTTGGTGAGATGACATTAACTGCTTTGCTGTGCTTTGAGAAGGCTGAAGAGTAGTCTGATGACTTGGATGTCAATAGTGAAGGCAGCTGAGAAATATTTGCTTCTGATGTTTCCCATTGTTGATACTTTGCATGATTATCTTGAGAGAAAGGGAAAAAGCCTTAAAGATGGAAAAGAAGTGAATACTGGAGGTGGATGTGGGCCTACTTGTTGAATATTTTGAAAAGCTGTAAAAATGACCACTGTAAAAATCCTACAATTTACATGGGAATGCATTATACTCCTGTAATGAAGTAGACACCATTTGTGAACAAAGCCTGGATTGTGATTACTAAACTTAACATAAAATATATGTGATAATGCGAGGCAATAATTTGCTTATGTTTCATGCAGAGATCTTAGTATTCTTTGCAAGATTTTCTATGTGCAGTTTAAGCAAGGATTTGTTGAGATTTGGATTTGAAAAACAGGGTAGGAATACTCTACAATGGTTTAAGTTAGAACATAAAAGCATTTCAATGAATTTCAGAGTAGGTTAAATTTAAAGGAATTGTATCCACCCACCCCTTCTCTATATCAGCATGAAAAAAAGCAAAGTCATGGAAAAAAGTTCCATCTTTTGTTGAGAGAGAGAAGTCTGCAATGAATCTGTTGTGGTCAAGGCTGCATCCCAGCATGTCAGGGAAGCACTAATTTTGCCCAAATAATCCTTTCATCTGAACTGATTTTATACCCTGAAGATAGGCAGTGGTCTAAGAAGGAATCTGCCCAGCAGGGTTAGAAAATGGACAGGAGGAATTTAAGAGGTTTGGGGGAAAAAAAAGTGTTCAGTGCTCAGGTAGCACAGCAGCCCCTTGACACTGTCTACCCAGACATTTACCTACTTCCTCTTTGTCATTCCCAGGAGATATGTTTCCAAGGTCTCAGGCATTTTTCTTGTCCTCTTCTTTTTCTTTTTCTTTTTTTTTTTTTTTTCACAGTTTTAAGTCCTTCTTTCTTTACTTAAATCATTGTTTTCTTTTTTTTTTTTTTTCTCCCAGGGTCATTAAAATGTTTGTCTTTGAAAGTGGTTTTGCTTCATGTTTTTTCCTGTAATAAGGCTTGGCCAACTGGTCAATATAACCACTCCAGTTTGTGGGGGTTGTGATCTTTCTCAGCTGTTTGGCGGGAAAAACTAAAAAATTGACAACAAAAGATTGGGGTGGGGGGTGGGAGAGGGGGAAGTAAACTGCCAAGTCCATGCAAATAAAAATAGCATGTTACTTTTCACTCCATTCATGAACACAAATTGTTCCCAGATTTTGGTGAACTTGCAAACAAGATGCCTTTTTTTTTTCTTTGAAGGGAAGATTTGATAACTATGGGCAAGACTTTGTGTAGCAGCATCAAAGACTAACTGGCAAGCATATAGTGAACACAGGCTAATGAATGTAGTGCTACACTTGGCCATGGCTGAAAAATTATCTCCTCAGAAAGGCACTGGATGAAGCAGAAAAGTATGCTGCAATTCCACCTGCAAGCAAGTGTGCCTTGAGCAGGAAGGCAAATGAACTGCAAGTTAGGACAGTAGGGCTGAGAGAGCTGTCAAGTTCAACACTGCATTTGCCTTAAAATGGGAAGCTTCAGGAAGCTTTAACATTTATGTATCAACAGAAACTGATAATTTACTGTAGCTACTGTAGAACTGCATTTACTTGACTGGCCTGTCAAGGATATAATTCTTATTGGTGCTATAAAATCTTTCTTAAAATAATTACTTACTTATGACAGTTCTCCTCAGTGGCTGACCAGGAATGCCATTTAAGACACCACTGAAACACATCTTACTGCATGGCAGAAGTATGACATAGTCAGGAACAATCCATTATTAAACAGAAGCATAAAGAACAGCTTCTATCTGAGCACTGGAACTAAAGTGGGCAGGGGATGTTTCAGGATGTGAGCCAATGGGCTCAAACAGAATTACAGAAAATTCAACTTAAACAAAAAAAGACTTCTTTACTGTGAGGGTGAGGGTGAACAACTGCCAGAACAGGCTGCCCAGGGAGATTGTGAAGTTTCCATCCTTGGAGATAACGCAAAATCATGTTAGAAATACCCTATGGCAACCTGACGTAGTTGATTCTGCTTTGACTGGCATGGTCTGTTGGAGACTTCCAGACATCCATTCCAACCTCAAATATGTTTATGCTGTAAACATCTTTATTATGTTTAATAAAGATAAATCTGGAGCCGCAGAACATCAACAGGTATATTCATAGAATTATAAAAGCATTAAAGTTATGTGGTTTAGGAGTGAGAAGATTAGAAGGATGCATAACTAATTTTTAACTATAAGGTTGTCCTCAAAGCTGCTATGTTTCATTCTGACACATTCCATGTAAAGCTATCTGAAAAATTATTCCAACAACGTACAAGAAAACCTGTGATTGGTAGCAATGTTGTTTTATTGATGGAAGCCACTCTGTTCCACAACACCGCTAGTTAATGTGCAACAGACTTACAAGCATAGACAGTATTTTTGCTGTACAGTATGTGATTGCTTCCAGAAATGAATTTTTAGCTTTATCTGTTTTGAGCATTACCCTGTAGCTCTTCTGAACCAAAAGAGATATTAATTCATTTATCATATTTGTAGTAAAAAAAAATTCTATCAGTCCATCAGTATCCAACAGTATGTAAATTTCCTGACCAATGAAAATGTATTGAAATGTCAAAAATTGTATTAGCTCTTCTATGACAACAAATACAATTGCTGTTGATTTCCTGAATTTACAGCCTTTTTTGTTTTCTTTAAAAATTTAACTGTTTTTTTTTTTTTGGGAGCAGGAGGTTAAGGAGAAGAAACACATGGAAAAGTGGCTAAATAGAAATATGTCACAATGCACTGCATTAGAAAAATGATGATCTTGTACGGTACCAGAATGTTTTAAGTGTCAGATGTGGATGATTTGGGAAATGATGTCCTGAAAAATTACTCAAGATTTTATAGAATTATTGTACTAGAATTAAACATGCCAAGAGAAGCCTACGCAAAAACACTCGCGCATTTGTCATATTTGAACAATGATCCATTAACAATGTTTCCCTAAAATATTTTCATGTGATTAGGGTTAAACAGATGAGAGAGAGAAAAGAGAGATGATATGATGTTGTACCTTAAAGTGTTTTCTTGACTCCCACCATCTTCTGTTTGGACAGGGTTTTAAAAACAGACACTGATTTTGGAAACCCATCATCTACTATACATATCTGGAGATGTTTTCAAGTATTTGAAAGCATTCAACCTTTTTAAATCAGGTCTTTATAAGTCAGTTCAAATTCTATAATTAAAAATTGCAGTGCTTGTAATGTCTTTTGAATGTATTGGTCAGGATTCTTACTTTCATCTCTTTCTCATGGAAAGGAATAAGTAGCAGATTTACAGTATGAATAACAAAAAAATATTTTATATAGCTACACTGTAGCATCTCTTCTCTTGGTTTCATTTCCAAATAAATTTTCAAATACAGATTCATACATTTAGCCCAAATGAAAGGTGGGTAAACTTAGACTGAATCATTGACAGTTTACCAGAGCAGACATCTCCAGAAGTAAGCATTTAAGTGATTTCCACCCTTCCCAGATGTGAACCTGTTTGTCATTCTGATCCTCTATTTCTGTTGAGCTGGCACCTTAAAATTTCAGTCTGATGATTTGAGGTCAATATAACTGTCTGACCAGGTTTCCACTGTATTTTTAGGCATTGTGGTCCCTCTCAGAGAAACAAAATTTAGAAGACAACTAGACTAAGAACAAAATAGTTATGGTGAACTACAAATCAACTAAATACAATTTTTATGAATGAAAAATTAAATAGCTTGAAAATTTACAGGCAAAAAATCCTATTTACAATTATTCTCATGTTAAACTGGCTCAATTCCTTTAGAAGCAGGTTATCTAACTGGTCACCTTTTATTTTGTAAGTCCATATATCACCAAGAAGCCTTACCTTCAGGATGGAAAATTATGACAGTCAACATCCCCAGAAACATTTCAGGATTAGGAAAAATTCCACTCTGCATCTTGCCAAACCCAAGACTTTTCATTGAAAGCCAAAAGGAAAAGATCGGCCTGAGAAAAGCCAGTAGTGTGGTGGTTTGTGACCCTTACCCAGAAGGATCAAGGGCACTTCAGGGGCTAAGACAATGGTCTTCTGAAAGTCAGTCCTTCCTCCTAAGTCAGTTCTCATTCTCAAGGTAATAGAGGAAATCTATTGAAGAAATTTGAACTGGTCCTCGGATAATTTTGGTGTTACCAGCCACTCTACTAAGTACCATTCCTTCTGTTACGAGCTAGCCAGGATTTCACTTTAATATGTTGAAATATATGGCCATGTTTAACATATTCATTAAGAATTTGCCTGGACTTGACTCCCTGATCTTTCATATCTCTGAGTTTCCCTCCAAAGACTAAAATTCAGCCTTTACTTTGTGAAGAAAATGGATTAAAAGTCCTGTCCCACTTGGCACCCACTGCACTCTTCACTCACACAAAATACACAGTGGCATCTTTTTTAGACCATGTGATTTAAAAAACAGAGGAGTTGCTACTGAACCTGTAAGTTAAAGAATAATAAATCTTCATTGACCAAAACTTGCTTTCTGACTCATGATAAAGGAAAATATGATTCATGAAAGTCTCTTCTTGTGATTTATACCCTGATGTATGCAGTTTGTCACACAAGAATTTGCTATAGAGAAAAATGGAGATATAAGTGAAGTTGAAATATAACATCCGGAACCAATCAAGAACATTTAGATAAGTCACTTTGATTGACGGCCACTTGGTTGATTAAAAAAATCACCATTTTCCACAGAAAGCAGTCCTTATCAAGAGTGGTTCCAGCTGAAATTGTCTGGCAAGCCCCATTCACCACTGCATTGTTGTTAACATGTAACAGAGTAATCTATCTTACAAATGAGGACCAGTTCATCCTGTGATGAAGTGCAGCCACAAGCAGTTGGACATCACATTACATGAGCGCACCAACACATAGGAAATACATTGCAAATGCAAAAGTAGGCATGCATGTTTAAATTCTCAGTCTTATAAACTAATTCTTCTTTCTTTCCCTGCAGCAGTGCTAAGGGTTCACATATCAAATCCACTATTTAAAAATCTGAACAAGCTTTTTACATATAGTATTGTATATATTTGCCTTCTGTCTAATACTGATTGATCTCCTCACCTTTGTAATATGATGATTTTATTCACACACTATTATAGACCTTTGAATGTTAGTCACACCATGAGATGAATGGTGAGCCCAATTAGGAGCATTCACATTCCAGTCAGCTCTTTTCCTCTCTTTTTTTTTTTCATTGCTTGTTTGCCTAGTGGTGATTAGAGTTGCAGTTCCACTCATTAGTGAAGTGTATTAAAATGTAATATCAATAACTGACACAGCACTGCAGTAGAACTGGCTGTTCCGCAAATCTATAAAACCTGCCAAACAAAGCTTTCTGGACATCATGTCTGCAAGCGTGGTGGAAATGTTTACTGCCTGCTTCTTAGCCTGGCTCGTGATCAATGTAAGGGATATAACAAATGAGTGCTTGTTAAGAGCAGTAGAACTATGCTCCGTGCTTTCAAGTGCCTTACATCAAGTAAAAGTGCCTGACACTCAGAGGTGCCAGGATAGTTTTACCTGGGTTGGGGGTGGGGGGGGAAGAAAAAAAAAGAAAATTAAAAAGAGTACAATCGTTTCAGCTCTTCTACTTGAATTTCTTCACAAACCATCACTGACAAATTCTGAGAGGTCAGGGTTCTGATATATACTTAAAGAAGTTTTTTATTCTTATAAATTACACTAAGGATCTTGGTTTAATACTTAGGTATCAGCCTGAGGCATTTTTCACTTTGGGAACTTGCTGTGACAGATGCTGCATAGAGATGTAAAGAGTAACTGTCCTTATCATAAAGACCTTATAAGATGTAACAGATGGATGAAATAAAAGGAAGTTGAAGGTGGCCCTGGGAGAAATTAGTAGAGAGTAAGATTACAAAATTAATTTGATATTTTAACCCAGAAGAAGACGATGAAAGTTTTAAAAACCAGCTTGAAAAGTACTATCATCTAAGCTACTTATTACTTGACAGCTGTGTGATCTTACTGAAAAAGAAATCTATGTGTGCTTATTTTTGTGTGGGAAGAGGATGACTTAGTTTTATGAAGAAATATGGGATATGCAATCATGTTTGTCTGTTTTAATCATTTTTCACCTAATAATGGCCAATTTCAGGTAAATTTTATAAAGTATCAGAATCTCAAAGATGCTACATTCCAACATGAAAAAGATCAACATGACATGCAGTGCAGGACTTGCAGGTAGCCTGAGTGTCATTTCTTTCATGTCAATGGCAAAGAGTTGAGGCAATCTCTATGGGTCCTTGACCAGCTGGCCAACAAGCACTATTGTCTCTTGCCCAGAAAATTCAGAAAATGCATTCCTATTACTTTATCACAGCATAAAGTATGTATCTCTACAAATAATATTACCAGGCTATTGTGTCAACACCACAAGTTCTGAGAGCAATTTTCCAAGGTTAGCAGACTTCAGCTTCTCAAATCTGTGAGACTTATGAATTTCCTGTTAAAGACTGTTCAGTAGTGTAATAGATTTTGCTTTCAGGAAGCATTTATTAACCTTATATTACAATTTTGTATTCATTCTAACAGCTTGTCCTTTTACATGAGTGAATAGTCCTAACAGCTGGGAGAGAAGGCTGCTGTAAAATATTTGGCTGTCAATAATATGTTTAGTTCCCTTTAAGAGATTCTTTACTTAAGAGAATTAGGAAACTTAAGTGATCATCCAATCCACCACTACACCCCTCCCAAATCAAGACATTACACCAAAATTCATTTTGAAAAGAAAAGAACAAGCCTGCAGACAGCTTCACCAAGGTGTGCAAGACCAGCTATCGTGTCCCTTCAGTAAATGAGGAGTTGGATACCTCTGAACTGAGGATAGCAAAACTAGAGGACATTTCTCACATGATTGCTTGCATCTAACTTACAAGCATACAAAAACTGGTCCTTTTGAGCTATGATTTCATTCCACAGAGCATGCCCATACTCTTTCCCCTTCGAAAACCATTGGAGGATCCCTCAGCCTTAAGCAACACAAATCTATTGGATCTATTGGATCCAATTTCAGGAGCTATTTCCTGAAAACCTCAAAACTGTGACACTTAGTTCCACAACTATTCCATGAATCTCTGGGCTTTGAAGTAGTAATAAAGTTAGAATAAAGGAATAGTTTAGGTTGGAAAGTCTCTCTGGAGGTCACCTGGTCCAACCTCCCTTTCCAAGGGGGTTGAAGCTTTAAAGTGAGACTAAAACTCAAAGCACAATGGTCTTCTTCCAATGACCTGTTGTAGGACTCCATCTCAAAGCCAAAATAGACATGATGAAGAGAGAACCACGTCATTAATAACTGGAATGGAGAAGGTTGAGAGAAATCCCTGAGCAGACATCCTATAACTAAGACTTGCATTAACTATGTTTCTGTTTCCAATCCACAGGTCTTCTAGTTCTCTGTGGTTTTTGTAAAAGAGTTAAAACTTTTATATGATTGGTCTGGTCCGCACTACCTTCAGCTGCAAATGGCTGGACTGTTACTTGCATGCATTTTATGCCCCATCTCTTCCCACTCCATTTGGTGGTGTGGAGACCTATCACTGACTTTAATAGAAAGAGCATTCATCTTTATTTTAATTCAGATGAACTCATCTTTGTAATTACTTAGAGGGTTCCTTATGTTACTAGTAGGGGTGTTATTTTCCAGAATTAAAAGATTTCTGTCACTGCCTAAGGACAGTTTTGGTGATGAAACTATCTGGGAAGTTATTTAAATATATTAAAAAGTGATTACAACATTCCCAAAGTTTAGGTCTTAGAACAGAGGTGACTACATTGTTTGCCACAAAAGGAGAATTACATGTGTTAAGCGACTAAAGGACTTCCTTGTTTTTAGAAATGAATATTTTCAGGTGTTGCTATGGAAACAGCTTTGAACACAATCAGAATGGGGTAATACAGGACTTAAAATATACTTGCAGAAAATTGCTTACTCACACTCTGAGAACCTAAAGACCTCAGGATATTTATGGGATGATATAAACTATAAATGTAAGTGGAGTCATTACATAACTCCAAACAGTTGGAGTCATTTTGGAAATGGATTCTAAGGTTTGTAATGATGTGGTACTCTGCTGACTCTGTAACATGCACTGTAAGCTGTAAGATATTGCTTCTGAAGGGAATGCAACCTTAATCAGTAAAAGTCTTCCTGTGAAGCAAGACATTTCCTGCAGAATAGGAGACACATTAATATTAAAATTTGTACAATTGTGGGTCTGTTTTAATCTCCTATTCTAGAAGTAAACAGCTATGTAAGATTATCTGTCCCGTTATACTTTCAGCAAACTCCTTTTAGGTGAATGGACAAAGAGCAAGATGTCTGCCAGAAGCTTCGGACCTTCAGGCGATACATATTGCATCGAAAAGTCCCCCATATTTGGCCAACTTGGTGTATCTCACAACATTAGGCACTTTATCTTTCTACTAAATGGCAAATAATTTCTAGGTAATTCACTAGAAGTACAAGTCTGAATCTATTTCATCGGTAGATATATAAGTATCAACAGCATATAGGAAAAAATATTGTGAGGAGCTGAATGCTTGCAGCTACTGAGAAAACAAGAGGAATTCCATAGAAAACAAACTGGTCCACCTTTTGCCTGGATAAAACCTACAGCAAAGCCAGCTATCCAATCAAATATTATGAAGCACTAGTCATATAGTTTCTCCTTTTCCAACTCACCTTTAGCCTTGGGGATGGAAGTCCACAGGCAGAAAGGTGAAAATGGAGAAGTCAGTGTGTTGTTTCTTCCTTCCAACATCTGAAATTTTCTCTTGAGGAAAGGTGCAAAAGTTACTGAAACCTTCATGCATTTGAAAATCCTTTCACCTTTGCTTCTTTACGAAAAGTTGGAAGGCTGAATATGGACAAAGCTTTTAATCTCTTATGTAGACCTTTCCAAATGTATTTCACAGGGGCATAATTTGACCCACAAGTGAATAGGGGAGGACAGGAAGCTAATTCTGTGAATTTAACCTTTTGGGCTTATGAAAATATGTCATAGTTGAATGTTGGAGCAACATACCCAGTACCGGTTTGCATAGGTGTAAATGATTCCTGAGGGTGGAAAGTAGCGCTGAAATAAGGGATTGCAGTTCCACTAAGAACACACATTAATGTGAGTTTATATTTTTTGATTGCACTTGATGCACTACAATCACCTTTGTAGTTGACAGCATCAGCACATGAGAGTTGTCAGCCCAGGATCCCATCTAGAAAAGAGAAAGGCAAAGGAATTTGTCAGTGTATTTAGACACAGATAAACTTCCAGTGCGCAGCTGTGGTCTCTAACTTCCAAGAAATATTTATAATTAATATTATAGTCTAGCATACTTCTAGTAAGTATTTCTCATTCCTCAAGTTTGGCTGCAAATTTTGAATGTTTTCTTAGAAGAGTATATCTGTTTTGTTCATGGCTGGGAACATAATAGCAGTGTGTGAAAAAAAAAACCAACCAACAAACAAAAAACTCAAGCAAAATAAATCAGGGAGGTGCTGCCTCTGTAATTTAGCTTAAAGTGTTAAAATATTTTTTTTAGGCAAAGAAGCAGCTGAGAATTCAGTATAAGAGTCCCCTTGATGATCAAGATACCTAAAATTAAGACTGATTTATAAACCTGAGTGTAGGTGCCTTTCTGTGCATTAGGTTTTTATTCAAAGGAGGTTTAATCATCTTAACAATGTGGAGCCTAAAGTGATAAACTTTCCAGGGCCAAACTTTTGAATTCAGAACCTTTTTGAGATAAACAGCATGGCTGTAGCTGAACAGTTAATACAGTAAATCCATTAACAATACCACAGAAGCTATTCAGGACATTAACTGATCCCTATTATGTGTATGAGTGAGACCTGGAGTTTTGTGATCTGACTCTTAGCAGGACTTTAGATCTGAATATAATGTACCTGAAGATAATGATAACACTAATTCATTTATATCCTTGTCACCAACACCCTAAAACTACTCCTGGATTATTACTGTGTCTACACCTTTATCTAAATGTTCTCCAAGCCTGACAGTATGAATGGGACTCCAAGTCTAAAAATGGAAATGACAAAACAATTTCTCTGGAACAAGAAATATGAATTACATATTTTTAGTCCTACTACACTGCCAAGATTAAAAGATATAGCTGTATTTATCATTACCCATAGAGCATCTGAAGTGTTTCACTGAATGATATTGACAAAAATGTAGAAAATACAGGAAGGAATAGAGGACAGGAAAAAACAAATGAGATATAGAAAGGAGTGGATGACAAGGTAAAACATCCTGTTCATCTAAACAGACGCAAGGACATGTGAGGAAACAGTCTAATATTTGGAGACTTTAGAATTACAGAGCAAATTGTGGCTAAGTAAATTAAAAATACCGCATTGTCAGGGATGTGGATACACATAACCTGAGACCATTCTATTTCTGAATGCTGTGTTTAGCTATTGGGCTTCTGTAAACTCTCCCCAGCTTCTCAGCATTTAATGTCTTTTGCTCTACAAGCTTTTAGACATTCATTTAAGCTTTTGTCAATAGTGCTGCAGTAGTTTACTGACAAAGCATGATCTGGGATGCGGAGCCTGGGTCATCCAACAGTTTGCAACACTGCAGTGAATTAATTCAGCTAATGATTTTAGGATTTTAAGAGCAGGTTATGCAAATATGCCAGCAATGGCTTCAATAGCTGTTCCTGCCTGATGGGAAGGAACAAATAAGGCAATTTCTTGTGAAACTCCTAGTCTGTCTTAATATGCAGAAGAAAAAAAATATCAATTTTAGTTTGCTGCAGATTAATTTTCTCTCCATTAAGGTCGAGGTTTTCGTTTGCATTTGAACACATTAAAAATCATCATGAAATCCACACAGAATTCTTTTCATACATAAACTCCACTTGAAATCACCTTTAAGTAAAAAATTCTTGCTGTTAACTTACTCAGAAGTGAAGCTGCTTCTTCAGTGATTTTGAAGCTCTGCATACCTTCATTCATTATTCCTCATGCACCGCTTGTCTACAGAGCAATTCTTACATGTTTCTTGTTGGAGAAATGGAGGAAAAAGACCTAAACAACATGTGCCAGCTCAGTGCTTCTTCTTTTGGCTTCAGTTTGCTGTGACATAATAGTGATGAATGCCAATATTTGAACAAATTTTTAAGTTCAATGTTTTTTTTCAGCCTGGACATATTGATTTCTTAATTCTTCATTAAGGTATCTCTTTATTCATGGATTGAAATTAAAACAGACCTGTCTGTTTCCACTTTAAAACTTTTTGTTAATTTGGTATTTGGGTTTTTTGGGTTTTTTTTTCAATTGCATTTGCAGATTTAAACAGAAAGGGGAAGCAAAAACCTGAAAAGACAAACATTACTAAATATAGTAAAGCAAAATAAAACAAAAAACATTTTAATAAGAACTTAATGCAAAAGAAGGGTAAATCAAAGGTTTTCTCACTAGCCAAGCAAAAAGCAGATAAGCACTTAAGGGCTTTTGTGATATTTAAGAGAAAACTGACTCCCAGACCTTTTTCTGTCTTCCATCTCCACGCATATAGCAGCTCCCTTGCAACTACATAAATTCAAGACTAATAAACTCAAATCCCATGTTTGCCTCAAATTTAGTCATCATTTGGCTTAAGTTAGTGGCCTGATAGGAGAAAGCTATTCATGACCACTTCCACTTCACCAGGACTTGTGTTTATGCAGCCAGATAGAGGAATTGGTCCAGCTGAAAGCAGCGCACAAAGTTAATCAGCTTCCAGCTGATAAATCTCTAATCTATTTCTTTGTGCAGCCACGTGAATGCTAGTATAGCATAAAAGCTCCATGTAGAGCACAAGCTTGTGCTGAATTGAACTGGCTGTGCTCCTGCAACTTGAGAATTGCATTTCTCTTGTTTAGAGCATTATTGTTACATCTCATGGTTTAATACCTTCAGAGGATATTAAAAGGAAGGTGTTGAAGAACAACAAGTTATTTTAAAAATAATGACTTAGTTTTGCCTTCTTTCCTCTCTTCTCTTATTCCTAGCAGTGCATATATGACTGTCCATAAAATATATTTATATTATTTCTGACCTGAAATCTTCAAGATAATGCCCTCTCCAGTGCTCAATGTATTTCCAGCACCACACACAATGGAAGGTTGGGTGATTTCATAGATGACAAAGTCTTCAGTAGATGTCAATTGCTTAATATAAAATCTCCTTGTCAGTGCATTTGTCAAGATCTAGAAAATTTCATTCAGTATGACCAGGATCATTATAGAATCATAGAATCATAGAATAGTTAGGGTTGGAAAGGACCTTAAGATCATCTAGTTCCAACCCCCTCACACTTCACACTAAACCATGTCACCCACTGTTTACAGAAATTATGAACTTCTTCCAAGTAAAAGAAAAAAATTAAAAAAAGAGAATGTGTAGAGAATTTTTATTGAATTGATTTCACGTAAGTTTTACCCATGTGCCTCAACCCTTCCTTTTCCCTGTTTTCATATTTTTCTACAAGTCTTTAATTTTTCACCTCACACTTTCTAACCACCCTCACATCAGAACTTTTCCTTCCTTCTTTTTTTTTTTTCATCCAAAAAACCACATTGGTCATTCATGGTCTTCCTACTGGAAATTTTTTGTGTTTATTCTATGATCCCAGCTTTGACTTTAAGCTGTAACTTGTTTTCTCTTCAACAGTGCAAGAATTTTCTCTTCTATTAAATTGTTTTTAAGTAAAAAGTAATTAAAGAAACCCTCCATAGTATCTAATTTCATTTTCAACTACTACTGTGTCTCCCTTTCATTGCCTGCAGCTGCACCATGGAGCTCCTCTCCCATAATTCTATTTTAGCCTCTCACCTGTTTTTTCTTCCATGTTCACTTCTCATGCCACTCGCACCACCACCTCTCATGTTTACCTGACCAAAAATCAGCAATGCATATTTTTCTCTCTTGACCTGTTACCCATCTGCTCCATTGCTTCTCAGGCACTTTTTCTTCAAGTTTTCCCTTCCTAAATTTGATGACTTTTTCTGTCCTCTAATTTCTGTCTTTCTGTTCCCTAATTTATCTAGGCACTTTCAACATCTTTCACTCTTTCTTTACCCTTTTATGACAGTTATACCCACATTTTACCAGGTTCAGTGCAACCATGGTAGGTTCCTGAGCTCTACAGTCTAGATACCTGTATCTTAGATGTCAATGTAGTCAGACTAATCAAATCCTTTCTGTGTCCTCTGTTTTCCAAGGAAATCTCGTCTGATGTTTCAGCCCCAAAATGTTTGTAAGAGAATTCTTAGTCTTTTCACTAACTCTGTCCTTGGAGTTAAGTGATTCTGGAGCTTTCAGAACAGAATTAGGTGGTGTCAGATCCATTGTTTTCTCCTAAAATTGCTGTGCATTTTTTTAACTTTTTCTTTTTAGTTAGAAATGTCATGGTTTCTTTGTAGATACAACATCGTTAATGAGGCTGTTCAGCTACTAAATGGCTGTTCATCCTACACTGATGTATCAGTAATGTTTCCTAGATACCTCCTGATACAGCTTATATGCTCACTGAAATCTCCTTTTACCTGTGTACTTATTTTCTTGCATTTCTGTCCAGGAACTGGTCTTAAATACACTTTTTTTTCCTTCCCTCATCTACTCGCAAGGGGTATTTGCTAAATTATAACTATCAAATATTTTACAGTCTGGATCCTTTTTGGGATTAGAACAGCCTAGATCACAGAGCTCTAGGTCGCAGGGGTTCATCAATACTATTGTGACACTTTATGGCAATAACATAAAATTTTCTTGTTGTCAGACATTTTGAAATCATAGAGTTCAACTTCAACTTTGTGACATCAGTACATTAGTAGCACAGATTTTATGTATCAATCATCCCTGATTTTAGCCACCATTTGAAAATCTGTCTGGATATGTTTGCAATCTAGAAAATCCCATGTGACTCTATCATAAAGAGGTTTTGAATACTGTGCTTGAAAACGTGTTTTGTTGTTGTTGTTCTTTTATTATTTTGAAGAATATTTTTAAGTATTTACCACTACCCAAAAATTCTTCCTCACTTCATACTACTAAAACAATTTAGTGCACTTGTGAAAATATTGACCTAAACCTGACAGAAATCCACATAATTACTACAGTGGATCAAACCCTTCTTTCATTATTGGCTAAAATTATTCCATAATCAATATGCTAAAAGCACAAAGGCAAACATGTATAGATGCTGAATAAAACTGGATCTGGTACTATGAGTTAGATAATGCAGGAATAGAAGCTAATATTCTTTGCTCAATTACTTCTAACTAGCAATAATTATTAGGAATCTATCCAGTCACAGAGTATCCGTGCTGCATGAAAAAACCTTCAGGTCATTATGTCTAATGCTGCTGTTGACGGGAAGTCATGCTGCATTGCTCCTACCTATTTCTCTCTGGTGGCACAAAATTTGTTTTTATAAGAGCCTCTTGCCTGCACAAAACTGGATGTTTTATTATTCAATGTAAGTCTGTGCTAGACAAGTAATGCGTATCCTGCTAGCAGCAGCAAGGGGCCAGAGGAAGCTCTGTGGCAGTGTATTGCAAACATTAGCTCTGGAACACACAAGTTTCATTTTCCATTAATTTGTGGTCACCAGATGGTGAACCATCACTTTTGTCAATCTGCATGATGACAAGGGCATTGCTGTTGACTGCATATGCTTCAGACATTTCACCAAGGCAGTCCTTTAAATGCTGTTCTTTCTTTCGTCATATTGAAGTTTTCAACAACATGGTTTTTCTCTCTAAAATTCCATTTGTTTTCTTGAAATTCCTCTTTGCTTCTGTTTATTTTAATCTCAGCTTTTACAAGCTGCTCATCCTGGATGTTGTTGATAAGCATGAGTTTAAAGCCAAACAACAACAACAAAAAAAAGTAGGTTATTTATTGGAACTATTCACATCTGCAAAGCAGGAAAACTTTTTTGCTTTGTTCCCAGGAGCCATATAAGCTTTCAGAGAAGGTAACAATAGCAGGACAAAAAGACATAAATTGTCTATGTTTCTAAACTTACTTGGACAAATAATAAATGTAAACCACAACAAAAAGCAGTTTTAATTCCAGTGTACAAAAATGTACTTATTTGCAAAATAGTGTCAGTCAATGAGTGTTTTTGTGAAATATGTTGAGTTGTGAGTTACTTCCTACTTCCCACCTGGTAGTAATAGTGACCTGAAATCCATTTTTTATTTTCAGCTGACTACCAGATCTAGTCAGGAAATAGTGTATTTTACCCTTAAACATGTAGGTCTCATATCAAAAAGGGAGCAAAAAATCTTTAAATGGCTCTAGTATCAAAATCTTTCTTTTTGAAGATACCTCATGTGTACTCATGAGTTGTTGATTTGTGTTCCAACAAAAAGGTAGGAATGACAGCCTCTGAGAAATCCTTAATCTCAGAACAGATAATCCTGGTTTTAAAAATCTATCTTCCTCAAACAATATGGAAATTTGGAAGAGGAAAGTGATTATTTTTCAGTGAGATTTCACTCTTTTCCCAAGTGGCTTAATCAGTGCTGACACTCCACAAGATGATTTCATTTTGCCGTCTTGACTTACAAGCCTGTAAGGCACAGTGCGCTCTGATCACATCTTTTGAAAATGTCGTTATATATGTGTGCCAGAGTGGAAAAGTAGTGGGAAAATAGTCTCACTGCACCTTCCAAACTCTTTCTTAGTGCTCCCAAACTTGTAAGGTATCACCGTACTCTGATAGCAGGAACTGGCTCTCACTTGAGCGGAATTACTTCAACAAAGATTTGGACAAGACGTGCTTAAATCACTCAGTCAATCATTCCATCAGAAAATATGAGCTCACTCTAAATCTTTAAAGACAATATCAAACAATATCAACACATAACCCCCAAACCCACAGCTAAGGTTCTGCTTCCTCATCTTTACTCACCAGTATGCAATAACTGGATATTTGCAATTCTATGCATTTAGTTAAATGAAGAAAAGACTTCCAAGTTGCACTGGATTTTTTTCTTGTTATTCTCTATGCACGAATAAAAATGTCCATAAATTTAAGATCTGAAGCTCAAGAACTTGTTTAATGAGGCTGTGATTTGGCCATGACATGCAAATATCAGCATAGTCTAAAAAGAAAAGATAGATCATAATAGAAAAAGAAGGTATTTTCATTTCCCATGCAGTGCACAGTTGCACATGCATAGCTTATTTGCATGGCAATGAAACAGTTCATGAAATGAATGCAGAAGTTAATTTTTTCTAGAGGTAAAATTCCAAACTAATTTAATTTTAGGTGAAGGTGATTTTCTTCACTTTTTTTCATCACAGTCCCCTAAAATCATGGTTCTTATTTGTGTGGTTAATAAAGAAGTTGATGTTTATAAGGCAACTTTGAAATTATTTTAGTGTTTCAAGATTGTATCCAGTGACTGACAGAATATCACCATGCAGTTGGTGGTATTCTGAAGGGCTGATAGGGTGGTGGGATGAAGCAGAAAGAGCGGATCAAAGCTAAACTTTAATTATTTTATGGAATGGTGTTTGTGTGTATTTTCCTCTTGCCTTTGAAGAAAAGCAGCAAAGAGTGATTTTTCAGGAGTCTCCATTTTTGCTGCTCTTGTTAGCACAGTAAATTATAATAAGAAAAAATCAGAACTTGTCATCTACCCTTTCATCTTCTTCACGAAATTAAGGTTGCCAGAAGTCTAGATGTAATTTTAAAAGTTCTGATTTTAGTATTTTGTCCTGCTACAATGATAAAAAATTCTAGTCTGGGGACATATACATGCATCAGCTCCTGGAAGGGGCCCAGGTGACTAAATCCTCCCACCTGTCTCAATTGCCAGCATGGGCTTCTGAATTTCCATGATGAGCCCTGAGATTCCTGTGCTGTGGAAAGTATCAATGTTTGGTGCATGCTATCTGTTAGACCTCCTATTAGGCAGAGAGGAAGCCAAAGAAGAAAAGAAAGCGATAACAAAAGTTCAGCGTCTACCTAGAGAATTCAAATGCCAGTTCCCGTGGAAGAGATCAGTCAGGCTGAGCTGTGGAAGGAAAGAACAGCACTGCCAGAGATTTCATCCAGCAGCAGTCATGGCTATTGTTTTTTTTGTTTTCAGAAGCAACAAATTCACTTGTGGTTAAAATTTATATATAAAACACTGGAGCGCTGGCCTCTTTTTCTTATACCACTTGTAGGATGGGAAGGATGTGTTAGCATTTAGGAGAAAAGAAGTAAATTGTTTTCATATGTCACAGAGCATGAAAATAGACAAGGACATATTGAGAATAAATATATGCCTTTACTGGAGAAATTGATATAGGTTTTGGAGTATAAGTGCCCTTAGAAGAAGGGTGGAATTAGGCGCACAAAGTTGAAAGTAATATATTATTTCTTTTTAAATATGAGACACTAAGCTATTAAAACCTGGATTCATAACAGGTTTGCCTGTTCTCCTGCTTCTTATTCTTCCATGAGAAAAAAAATATCAGGAGCAAAATCAAAACCAGAATCTCATTGTCTTAAATACATAGAGAAAGTAGGTTTCATTTTTTTACCTGGAACAGTGGCAGTACTAAACATAGGACGGTTCAAACTGAAGAATAGAAAGGTTCAAACTTGGGCAGTTCCATACTACATTCAAGAATGTTTTGTTTTATTTGGGGAGGTTAGGGTGGTGGTGTTGGTGGTGTCAGTTTTATTCTGCAGAATCTTTGATTTAATCAAAACAGTCAAAAAGAGAATAATTTACTATGAATAGCTTTCATCAAGAAAAATCAAGAAAGTGGGGTATATAGCTTGATCAGTTAGCACTAGGACAAAATTACTAGCTCTTAATGAAGGCCTGAACATTTATACCATCTTCTAAATGAATTAAGCCTTCTGTGTATATGGTAGACTCAATTTTCCATAGATTTAGGGATCTGCAGCTAAGTCTAGACTGTCTTGCATAGAAATATGTACCTTAACTTATGATTCATCTAGCATATTTAAATATCTACCTTCACATGAGATGAATCAGGCCATAAATTTCAGTGACTCTGTTGATGAGGTCTGCAAAGGGAGCTTGTGTTGAATAACTCAGATACTGACATGTATAGTTAAATCCATCCTAAGGGTTTAGAATGTGATTGTCAGCTAAGGATTATTTGCTGAATATTCATTTGTCCCTGTACTTTGGAAATTCTTACTCCAAAAGGAAACTGTTTCCAGCTATTGATGAGAAATCAACATTGAAGGAACAGACCAGCTGCTGCAATGCCTTGTTGCTTCAGTATCTGAGCAACAAGCTGAAAGGAGCCAGCAGCGTGCCCTTGCAGTAAAGACTGTAAATGTTATTCTGGGCTACATTAGGTAAAACATTGCCAGCAGATCAAGGGATGTGATCTTTCCTCCGTATTCGACACTGACGAAGTCAACTCTGGAGTCTTCTGTACGGTTCTGGGCTCCTGACACTAGGAGACGCATGAACATACTGGACAGAGTCCAGTGGCGGGGCACAAAGGTGATGGAAGGCTGGAGTATCTCCTGTGAGGAAAGAATGAGAGCTGGGACTGTTCAGCCAAGAGAAGAGAAGGCTCAGGGGGTGGATTTATTAAAGTATATAATACCTAAAGGGAGGGTACACAGAGGGTGAATGCAGGCTGTCTTCATTGGTGCCCAGTGACGGGACCAGAGGTAATGTGCACAAACTGAGACATAGGAGGCTCCATTTCAACCTCAGGAAACACTCTTCACTCTGAGGGTGACAGAGCACTGGAAGAGGTTGCCCAGGGAGGTTGTGAAGTCTTAATCTTCGAGAGAGTCAAAAGCTGTTTGGGCACGTTCCTGGGTAGCTGGCTCTAGGTGACCATGCTTAAACAGATTGTTTTTTGGTTTGGGTGTTTTTGCTTCCTTGGTTGGTTGGTTGTTTTTTGTTGGTTTGGTTTGGTTTGGTTTTGTTTTTAGAGTGTGATTTTCTTCTTCCTTTTTTGTTGGTTTTTTGGGTTTTTTTTTGGTTTGGTTTGGTTCTACAATCCCCCTCCCCCCCCAGTGAACAATTCTCCCAAGCCAGAAAGATTTAATTTAAAAAAACCCCACATTTTTGGGTTTTGGGTGTGTTGGGGATTTTTTTTAATTATTTTTAGTTTTGCTCTAAAACTGTGTGTAGCCCCTTGTCTTACTATAAACAGGCGTCATAGAATCACAGAACCATAGAATCAATTAGGTTTAAAGCTTATTTATCACCAGCTTCATTGCCCTTCTCTGAACCCATTCCAGCACCTCAATGTGTCTCTTGTAGTGAGGGGCCCAGAACGGAGCACAGGATTTGAGATGCAGCCTCACCAGTGCCGAGCACAGGGGACAATCACTTCCCGGCCCCTGCTGCACACGCTATTGCTGATACAGGCCAGGATGCCATTGGCTGCCTTGGCTGCCTGGGCACAGGCCAGCTCACATTCAGCTATGTCAGTCAGCACCCCCAGGTCCTTTTCTGCCAAGCAGCTTTCCAGCCACTCTTCCCCATGCTTGGAGCATTGCATGGGGTGTCTTCTAACATGGCTTCTTTTTCTCAAAGTCAGGGGAAAAAAAAAAAAGTCACTGTAGGTAATTTTGAGCTTTTAAAGTAACCTGCATTTCCAGCTCTTGTCCATGAAGAGTACACTGCCAGATTTTTAACTACATTTCCCCAGTGAAGGCTAAATCCTGAGCTGGTAACTCCCTGTTTGCAAGACTAACACATATAGGTCTCAGCTAGGTAAGGCTTAGTTTACCTTTAGTTTGTTGGTGTATACATTTAAATACATTGAGTTAGTGGAAATGAGTTAGTGGAAGTACACAATATCATAGTCTGTTAACTGGGAATATGTCAAATTTTTTGAGGATTTTTTATGTTGCTCTAAAGCCTACTGAAATAAATCACAGGGTGTCAAGCTATGTATTAGTTTTGCTTCAGGAAAAAGCTATAAAAAACCTTTATAAATAGGTTATTGTTTTTTTCTTCACAAGCTATCTAACACACATCAAAGGCTACATTTGTTGTCATCTAATTACAGCACATCAGGGGTAATGTAACATTTTTGAGAACTGTTCCATAATTCTGGTCACGTCTCATAAAACTGTCTCATAAAAGCCAGAAATAATCCTCTCAAATAAATAAAAGAAAAATGACAATGTCTGAGGGGCATTAATGCAAAAATAAAAAAATAAGATAATAGGGATGGATAATTGATGACATTTGGAGGGTTGATGGACAATATTTGTCATACACAAAACCTGTTTTATTAGAAATAAAAATTGTTTCAGTTTCTATTAAAATGACAAAAAAATAGGTTTTATTCTTCACCTTTACAGGACAGCTGTATATGAGGCTTTGAGCAACCTGGTCTGGTGGAAGGTGTCTCTGCCCATGGCAGAGGGGTTGGAGCTAGATGTTCTTAAGGTCTCTTCCAATCCAAACCATTTTATGATTCATTTCAGCCATGCAACTCTTAGTGGTGAAGATTTCACCACTTCTGGCTTCTTGGTAGGGAACAGACTTGCAGAGGCTTCATGTTGTGCTGGAGCAAGAATTGAAGTACATCCTTATGATGGGACATGGAATTGCTCAGAGCACTGATGTATTGTCATGAACTCTTTGTATACACTGCCCAGGAGGGAGCCATGTGGAAGGGAAGCAGAATGTGAACTGAACAGTGTTACACCTGCTGAAACAGACATGTTTAAAGTGAAGGAGACCTCCCCTTAATTAATCTTTGGATCTACTCTTACATGCTCTTGCAATAAAATCAACATAGTATCTCTAGAAAACAAAATGGAAAAGAAAACAAATCAGAGGGGTTGTTTGTGTGTATTTAACCAGATGACTTCTCTCCCAGGGAGGTGGGTGAGCTTGTCTGAAATCTGGTTTGATTTCAAGTTTACTCATAATAAATCGCTAAAGAGGCTCAGTCAGATTTCCACAGTCACACCAGTGCTCAAGCAAAAAGTGAAAATTGCCAGAATGTTCCTGTGTTGATGTTTGTTTCTAATAGAGAGCGAGAAAGTACCATCTGCTTTTTACTATTTTCAGTCCTTTCTCAGTAAAGAAAAAGCTTTGTCAAGACACAGAACTTGAAGTATAAGGGATGAGATTGCTGGAGATACGCCAAGGTAGTCTGCTTCTTGAAAAATCAGTGTCTTCTGCATCAACAAGTTGGGCACATAGAGGCATAAAATTGACTGACACAGTATTGGACCTCCTTCAAAACACATTCATCTTGGCCACTAAGTATTGTCCGCGGCAAGCCAGGGAAAAGCATATCTTTCCTAGTGGGGGAAGGGTTTGCCACCAAATTATTATGTTATGTACATTACTGGAAAGACATTTTTCATATATTCTGTGATCATATTAACTGAGCCAGTAGTTATCAGCTATGTCTGTACTAATACATTATCTGACCTTGAGGTAAATGACCAGACAATGGCATTCCCTAGGCCTTCAGGTGGAGTGATTGTACTCAAATCGTATGTTGGGTAGAGTCTCATGTCTAGCCTAATGACTGAACTGTGCCGGGAGATCCCAAATAACCCTAGCTAAAAGGGTACCAAGGGTAGTTATATCTATAGAATTTCCATAATTTCAATCATAAAAATATTAGTCACTTAGTCTAACCTAGTCATCAAGCTTCTTCTTAATCAGTGGAAAGACATCCTTAAGAAATGACTTATTGCCCTTTAGACAGTTATTTTATTATGGACTGACTCTGAAGAATTCTGTCTATCCCTTTAACTTCAAAGGGAATTGACATGGCTGGCCTAATTTTCAATGGCTAAGATCAGGTAGGATTAATTGCATTTTCTATAACTGATTACATAGTAATTTTCAGCTGTGGGAGACTCATCTTAAAGATCAGTTCATTTCTTTCATTTTTTATTGTCTAACTTGGCTAAGTTTTTCAGTAAACCCAACAAGTTTGCCATCATACACCTAAGCTATGTTTAAATTTTTTGACTCAACCCAATGCTGAAGCTACTGCAGGACATGTTTAAAATGGGAAACATGAAAAGTTTATATTCCTTAATATACACATCTTAAAATTCCCTGCAAAAATAATGTTCCTGATATTATTGTTCATATAGTGATGATTTTTACTGATGATTTTTAGATATGATTTTTTGCTGCTAATGTATGAAGATGATAGCTTTGTCACTAAATGAAAATGTTTTTAATGTGAAAATATGTTATTGCCTAAGGCTTGACATAATTACAGACACAACGGAAGAAGTTCAGTGACAGTCACTGATTCCACACAGCCCTCATGTAACAGCCCATCTCAGGAGTTTGGCTGTTGACTTTTCAGTTGAGTCCAGCAGCTACTGGATAATTTATCTGTTATGGTGAGAGTGTGCTTTGACTGAAACTTTCACATTAGTCATCCTTTTAGCATAAAGATGCCTTGACAGGCAGTCAGATTGATAGAATATGTAAAGTAGAAGGGGCAAGGAAAACAACTTTTTGCCAAAGTGTGTCATCAGCAAAGCTGAGAAATTTCTTTAGACTGACAAGAAAGAAAACTTACAAAAGGCTGACAACAGATACTCCCCCTCCCATCACTGGGAAATAAAAATAAGGATAACCGAGACAGTACTTTTTTTGAAAACATAAATACCCCACACACCTGAAATAGAAAAGATATCTCTCTAAGTAATTCATCTGGACACTTTTACTTCAATTTCTAAGCCTCCTATAACTACCAATCTATTTAATTTTCTGTATTGTCAAGATGGGCAAAGAGTCATGCCATGACCAAGGTTATACAAGAAGTCTGTGACAGATTACAGAATTAATAAAGATCTCTTGACTTCTAGGCTAACATCATGTTTCAAAATATCTGCCAACTCCCATTAGAGGAAAAAAACCCCACAAACCAAGGAAAAACAACATTTTCTTTTTAATATCACAGGGCCTGAGTTGTGAGGAACGTTTTTCACCACTAGCTAAAGAAAAGGCCCCACTTTGCACAGCTTCAGGGCTGAGTATCTTGAAGTGAACAGTCATTTCAGAGAGCTGGCACAACTGATGTAATCACTCATAAGTCATGTGCCATGTTTTCACCAGCTTTGCACATATGCAGGCACATTTTTTTGCCAACAGCTTTATGTAACTGACACCTTCTTTGTCCACAGTATGCTACTTTGTGCATGCAACTTGGCCCCTTTT
Source organism: Psittacus erithacus (assembly GCA_009867235.2). Lineage (NCBI taxonomy): Eukaryota > Metazoa > Chordata > Aves > Psittaciformes > Psittacidae > Psittacus > Psittacus erithacus. Next base: position 10,259 of record WYDI02020500.1, on the reverse strand, counting down.
ACCAGAAACAGGGTGCAAGATGATATGAATTCTGTATTTCTGTCTTCTCCCAAAGGTGGCTCTGGAGAGTGAAAATGCCATCCCTAATAAATATTCTAGGGCCTATTTTTCATTGCTAAGTCTGTGTAATCCTGCATTCTCTTGTCCATACACACCATAGATAAAGTATTATCGAATTACTTTTTCTATCTTTGCTGTAACAGACCTCAGAAGAAAGACAATGTTCTGAATCTCCTTCCTACTTTGACACTCTATTTTGGATTTAAAGGCAAGATTTCTGCCAGACAAGATATATCTCACCGAGGAAGATTACCAGCTGGAGGCCATGCAAAAGAGTCCAAAGGGATGACTCCCCAGGGTGCTCCTCAAGCCTTCGAATAAGATTGCATGGACATGTAACAGGCATGATGTTGGCCATGGATGGGGAATTTGTTGCAACATATAGATCAGTCTGAGTTAAACCATGGCTTTATTTATCTCTGTGGAACAAACCTAGGACAAAAGCATTTCAAAAGTCATTTAAGCAAATTTAAATTTTTATTCTGTGATTTGCATTAACTCTGTTGTGGAAACCAGAATTCGGCTCCTGCTCTAAAACACAGGAAGGGGATCAGAGAAAGGAACAGTTTACTGGTCAGGTCCTTCTCTGCACAGTAAAGCAAAAGTAAATGCAGAATCAAACATCTACTTTCCACAAGTGTGATGAACAAAAAGTATGGAAGACAAGCTCAAACTCTGTATTGCATACATATCAAGATACCTGTAACAATATTTGCTTGATGTCTTTTGCCTGTGTTTAATGCCTCTGCCAACTGTACACATCCCGAGCAAGGACTTTTATTAGTGTTTTACAAATAGTCACATATAGAGATGGAAAGATGAAGTCCATCTCCAAATGCTGAATGGAGTCAAACACCCTGAAGTTACTCTTGACAGATGCATGTCATTCTTAAATGTTTCCATCAATAGTCATTCCTTCATTATTCTATGTATCTGTCCCAAGGATCAGACTCATTTAACATATATTTATACCACAGGCATTAATAACTCAGCTAGTCCTTCTGTTTTTTGGTTTGGTTTGGTTTTTTGTTTTGCATTGTTTGGTTTTTTATTTGGTTGGTTGGTTTTGTGTTTTGGTTTCTTTTATAGCCAATGGGAGGAACACAGATGTGGAGGGCATGATTTAGACATCTGCTCTGGCATGAGACTAATTGTATTTTTTTTGTATCTCCCTATTGAGTAGAGGATATTTTTGGATGGTTAACTAAAATAGAGACAAATGTATCTGCCAGCTGACTGCCACTTTCATCATCCGTGTAACTAAACATCTTTTCTTGGTGCCTGTCCTACATCTCGTAAAACCAGACACTCTAACCAAAAGGGTTTCATGCTGTTGGTGGGCTGATACTGCAGTGTAGCCCAAAATGAGTTTGTTTTTTTTTTAAAAAATAAGAGCATCAAGTTTTGAATTCATATGCGGACTGGAATTCATTGTTGCCTTCAGGTTCTCTTGTGTTTTAGTTGCGATTAATGAGTTACTTTTCATTCTAATAGTGTATTAAATTTTAGCTTTAAATTATCATTATTTATTTCAATTTTTTTTTTAGTAAGGATTGGTGTATAAATGTACATGAAATCTATTTGTGCATCTGTAATGGAGATGAACAACTAAACTGTAAATTTATTTCTATTTCTTTATGAATATATTCAATTCAAAGCTTGAAATTTAGCTGGTATAGAAAGCAACAAATATAATGAATTATGCCTAGCAACATTTCAATGTAAATTATACTGTAAGCCCTGTCTCCTTGCTTACACCAGCAATTTAGAATATACTTTTAGCTTTGATTCAACTGTCTGCTCATTTTGAAAATGACAAATGAGTAGGAAAACATTTGTACTGACATAAGGACATTCATTTCTTAGAACTCACAGCTACAAAACCACTGGGTGGTCAAATTATGAGAAATTGTATTCCATTTTCTCTGGGAGATATGTATCTTAGACTGCCCAATTTCTTCTTATGCACTGCAACATTTATTACTATAGTAATAACATACAGCTCTCTCATTTGCTTGACTACAGACTGAGAATCAGAGGAAAAAGCAGACTGGTGAAGTTTTCAGTAAGATGAATCCTTCTATTTCAAAAAATGTTCAAAAAGGAACATTCAGTTCTATGTTGTTGCTATACAAAAAATGAAGCCATTTTATTTTTCATCCTCAGCAAGACCTGATGGAAGAACAATCCAGACTTTCTGTTTTCTTTTAGTCTTTATTCATTCTAGTTTTGGTACTCTGAGTATGGAACTGTAAAAAAAAACCAATTTAACACTTCAGTATTTCCTGGTATATCAGGAGATATACCAGGAAGAATCATTCCTTTCCCTTTCCCAGCACTGATGCCTTCAATCAGCTGTAGTTGATTTGATTTAATATATATATATCATATTTCATATTTTTCTTTTTTTTTTTTAATGTAAACACCAGTAGCTCTAAAATTCAAGGTGCCATTTAAATTTGTTTTCAAACACCAGATAAAAGAATCCAGAAATTTTCCCATTGCTATTACTATGAAATTATTTGGGACTAGCAGAAGTGCCATATCCTTTGCTCTAGTTTTACTCTTATATAGAACAAATGTCATTTGAATATTTATTCTTATGTGCTTTCAAAAGGGTTGAGAGATCAAGCTTGTGCTGGCTAATTTGAACATATTGAATTCCTAGCACCTAATCTGTATTTGCCAAGGAGGGCAGCAATGGCAAATCTTGTTTCAGTTCAAATTTCCATTCCTCTCAGACTTCACACCAATATCTCTAGGTCAGCACCTGTGGTCCAAACACCTCCTGTAGTTACAGATGCCCAGAGAAGCTCCCAGAGACCAATTCCTCACTCTTTTTCTTTATATGTATAATTCTTTAGAAAGCCTGTAGCAGAACTGCAGAAGCAGCATAGACAGATTCTTGACTTAGCTCTGAAAGGGACCAGCATGGTGGCACAAAGGGTTTTGGCGGTCTGTGGACCCAGTTTAAATCTGTGAGGAGAATCCTAACCCTGACTGAGCTGGTTCTCAGTAACACTAGTGGAAATTGCAGAGAAAGCAATCAAAATAAAGCAAATCAGGTCTTTCTGTTAGCTGATCTGTTAACCCGGTTGCAAATGCTACACATTTTCAAACCGTCAGGTGAATGATTAGTATTTCCTACTCACATCCTTTTTGGGAAATATTAACTTTTTAAATCTACAAAGATCTTGATCAAAATACAGCTGTGTCCACCCTCATTTTAAAGCATAGAGACAATTTTTACTCTACTAAAATCTGTACTATTCAGACTTCTTGAATTAAAAAGCTATTGTATATGTTATTTTTCACTTGAATATAATGTTGGATTCAGTTATTCTGGGAATGTAAAGCAGGAAATGAATTATATTTACTTGAGAAGAAAGCATTTTTGGTAGAAAAAAAACAACTCACTTGCCTAGAGGCGTTATTATGTCTGCTGAAACCAAAGTGCTATTCAGTTACCATTAAAGCAGCATAATTCGTGCACAGTAAAAAATTATAAAGCAGAAACTCTGTCGCTTACTCTTTCATGTAATTCATTCGCAGTATCCACATCCTCCAACGTCATTATACACTTGATAATAGAATGCTCAAAACCAAACACATAATGATACTTTTTTTTCTACAGCCTATAATGGCTGACATCAAAAGAGTCAGGAAATCAGAAATCACATACAATTTCAGTAAACTAATTTGAATGTGCTGCATCTGTTCAATGATCAAAACAAGGTGTGGGATTGATGAGGGTGTTGGGTTTTTTCTTTGTCAGTTTTCCTTTTCACACTTTCAAGGGTGATTTATGTTATATTTCCAAGAGTAATAGCCACGGTTTGTACTTTTTGAATGAACTCATAAGAGATCAAATGAAAAGCGAGGAGAGAAATAACAACATGAAAGTGCAGACATCATTTAACTTCATATTGAGCAGTATGTAAACTAATACTCTGTCAAATAAAATGGCAATACCCTCTGGCAAACTCTGAAAGATGTGAAGGCATTATGTCATGGTGAAGATCACAGCTGCCAACATATTGTATCCAGAAAATGGACCTCTTCATTTTCTTTGGTTTTCAGCTTGCCCTATGACAATGGATGAGGGAAGCCACTCAAAAACTGAGTTTTAATGACCTCCTACTGTATAATAAAGCCTGGGTTGTGGCTGTGGTAAACGGAATAAGATACATGCCTGTAGACATCCCTTTGTCTCACTCTGAAACTGATATACAAGGCAGTTACGATGAACCAGTATCTGTTGACACTTTGTGTTTTATTGTTAAATTACAATGTACTATATGTTGTATTATAAGATGCAGGATTCTGTAACACTGATATGGATAAGGTCCCAAAAATTTCAGAAAATAAGGAAATGCAGTGAAATCAAGCTTTTGTTTAGCAAGTGGGGAAAACAAGATCTCTATCTTTAACCAAGTTTGGGGTTTGGTTGTTTCTTTTAGGGACGGGTATTTGTTGTTTTTGTTTTTTGGTTTTTTTTTAACCAAGCATACCTGTTAAAAGAACATAAAAGACCACTGGTTTGCATATGCAAAGGTAAGATGAAAATGTGCAGCTTAACGGATGTTCTGGGAAGGGCTATGCTTCCCTTAACTCACAACACATAAAAGCATAGTTCAGGATATGATGCACATGTGCTGATCTAATCCTTTAAAAGGTCTAATTTTAAGATAGGTGATGCTTTTGACATCCAGTGAAGGAAATAAACACTTCCAAGGAACCATGCAAAAATTCATCAGATGTGTAAGCTCTGGAGGAATATGCCTCCAGTGACAGAAGAGAGCAGTGGATGACCACTATCTCAGAGACAGACATCCAGTGATTTGGATTCTAAGTCTTTGACAGAGAAAATGCAGAGGATGGATTTTAATGTCTGCTCCATACCTCTTTTAAAAGAAAGTTACTTTCACCAGAAACTCATGTGCTTTCTTAACCTAATAGCAAAATGTCAAATAGTTTTGTACATGAAGTCACAATCCAAAGCTAAGTAAAGCTTATCAAAAATGTTCCTTTAGATGAATTTTGGAAGATGTTCTTCCGAAAACGTGGACATATATTTCTCTGTATAATTTCATTAAATATGAACTGATTAGGCGCAGAAAAAGAAATCACAAATGTAAACCACTCAGAAGAGTTATTCCTTTAATTTTAATTAGTTTTACATGGGTAACTCTAAATTCCTTAGTAAAGTGAATAATGCCTTGGAGAAACAAAAACAGAGAGAGAGAGAGTAAATATCCATACTATATCCTTTACCTGAGAGGAAAATGGATTTGTAGTGTATGTAGTAAAATGAGTTAAAAATAAGCTGTATGCCAACTATTACCCCTTGATAGTTGCTTTGGATACCAAGAATCATTACTATGCTTGCGTAATGTGAGAAATGGAATTAAGATTTCATGAACATGGTTTAATACCCAAGGGAGGCTAATAAGCACACACAAGTTAGGAGCAGTAGTTTTAGTAAGGATATTGATTAGATTATCTAGAAGAATTTTATCATCTTTTAAAATCCAAGTGGTATTCAGTTACCCATAAAGTACCTTTGGCTGATAAAAAAACCCCAGCTATTTAACTATATAGTACTTTGTTGTTTAACGCAATGAGAATGTACTGCTTCTTCAGTGGTTTACTGAAATGGTGTCTATTAACAAGTCTGATTTTTCCTGGCTTTCTTTTTAAGAAGATTTAAAAAATACTTATATATTGATACTGAATTAATTGTGGAAGGGATAGACTTTAGATGGATATCACTACCAATTTTCTGCAGAGGATATAGAGCTAGCTAGGTGAAAATCCTGAATGTTTTAAAACAATTAAGTCTTTGAAGACAAATTGTACCTTAAAAATAGGCAGCACTGCAGGCTTCCTCTGCAACTTTTAAAGCTCCATGATCAAGGAATTATCTATAGATACTGTCTCCTTCATATTTTCCCACGTGAACTTAGTATGAAATTTTGAAGAAAATTCCTAAAGAACAGAACAAAGAGTTCCTGGAATACTTAATCTTGTGAGAAATTGAAGATAGGATCTTACAAAGTGTTAATGAATCTGCAGTACAGAAACCCTTTCCTTGAACTCAAAAAAACCCATAGGTATCCAAACACTCTACACATAAATTTTGCAACTTTGCTTCCTTGCACAGTACTAGTAAACTATCTGGAAATGAGGTTATGGAAATTTATTGAGAGATTCATGTTATCTACTCATAGCATGCATACATTCTAAGGTACTTCAAAAACTGCAAAGCGAAGAGGATAGCTCATCCCACCCACTTTGAGGGTTCATAGAATCACAGGTCATCAAGTCCAACTGTCAACTAAACAACACCAAGTCCACCACTAAACCCTCAACCATGTCCCTAAGTAAGTGCCACATCTACATGTCTTTTAAATACCTTCAGGGATGGTGTCTCCACCACTGTCCTGGTCAGACTGTTCCAATGTTTGACAATGCTTTCGGTGAAGCAATTTTTCCTGATATCTGATCTAAACCTCCCCTGGTGCAACCTGAGGCCATTTCCTCTTGTTCTATTGTTTGTTACCTGGGAGAAGAAATCGCCCCCCACCTTACTACAGCCTCCTTTCAGGTACTTGTAGAGAGAAATAAAGTCTCCCCTGAGTCTCCTTTTCTTCAGGCTAAACAACCCCAGTTCCCTCAGCCACTCCTTGTAATTGTGCTCCCCACCCTTTGTCAGCTTTTTTGCCCTTCTCTGAATGTGCCCCAGAACCTCAATGTTTTTGTTGTAATGAGGGGCCCAAAACTGAACACAGTATTCAATGTTTGACCTCACCAATGCCTAATACAGGGGGACAAACACTTCCCTAAACATCTCAGTTGCTCACACAGAAGTTGGAGATGCCCTAAAGGGTCTTCCCTGTCCTTCCAGAAGACAACAGGTTGCATACAGGTCCTCTGTTATATTTGCCAACTCCATATAGATGTTTTGGATGCCCTCTGACAACCTACATTGCAACAGGTGTCTCTATACAGATGCTTGGAGAGGAGTTCAGCTACCTAGCTAACTCATGTATGGAGGTCTAGACCACAACACATAAATTTAGGTGCCTGAGTTGGGAACTGTAAGTAAGGACATGAATTTTATACATAAATATAGATACTATAGCTCCTGCGATTAGTCCCTCTTTTTCCAGGAAGACATTTCCTTTTAGACTAAAGTAAGAAAACTATGGATTGGGGGATTTCACCTAAAAGTTCTTACATTCAGTAAAATCTGAGTGATAATAATTTAAATGAACAGTTACTGCAAACAAATGATCAAACCTGTACTGCATATTGTGTTCATTTAATAAAATGCTATGGCATTCTAGCCACTCAGCATCTTCCACTACAGTTTTTGTCTGTGAAGATTGTTTGAAGCCAGACAGTGGAACATTTTTATATTCACTTAGAATCAGAAAAGTAAGATCTCTCTTCAGAAAAAAAAAAAAAAAAGACAAATGTATGTGGAGGAACATGCTGATGACATACTGTGTGAAAAGCAGAGTGGGTATATCAAGGTCCTTAATTAAGCTCCATCACTCTTAAAATGAATAACACTTAATAGCTCTTTGGCGGTAGTATTTTAAACAGCTGTCTGACAGTAACCACAAGGCCATATTAATTTTCCTGACACCTAAAAGCATTGGACCATCACATGATGGCTTAATACTCATTAGACTCATCTATAAACCACCTTCAATATGCTACAGAAGCATATAACAAAGAAGAGATAGATTTAGCTAAATTAATGTTCTTAATTTCTAGGATGGAAGTTGAAATTGTGTTTCACTGATCTTTTTTGAAGGACTTTTTTTTCCTGACTGCAATGTGAAGATGAGTGAGAATACAATATTGCCCTTTAGCCAAGAAGTGGAACAGATGAGTTAATAAAGTTCCAGAGTCCCTAGCAGTTTTCCCCTGAGAAACAGCAGCTGTTTCCAATTGGTGGTAGCTCTTCATAATACCCAAACTCATTAGCAGCAACCACCTGGTGATTCCATAATACACTGACAAGTTTGAATAAGTGTTATGCAGCTTCTGCGCTGAGATGTGGATGACAGCACCATATGCCAAAATATGGAGAAGGAATGTGGGACCTGGTGGCCAAAACTCCTGTGAAAATTGTGTTTTCTTTTATAAAATATGTTTGGCTTCCTTAATAGCTAATGGAGAGAGATAGTTATCTTAGGACTGTTTTATTTAATATATTTTAGATGTTTATTTGGTAAGAAGTGAGTTGGTCATAAAATCCACTGACTGTATTGACTAAATTTCCACCATCCATAGAGGGAGTCAAAGATACTGGGTCATATATAGATATCTACACTATAGGCACCTTCACTTTGTCATGTAAAACTCACACTCCACATTCAAAATCAGCCAGTCATTTGGTTCCCAAACAGACAAGCTTTACAGAAGGAAAAAAGCAGCAAGAAGCAATCAACAGAAGCCTTCACATTAACAGAAATGCTTCCTTGAGTGACTGCATTTCCACTAGTCAACTTCCATGAGCAGATAAATGTTTCCTCTGGGGCATGCCCAGAACCATATTCATTTTGATGGCACTGAGCAGCTAAGCGTGTAATTCATATTTATGTGCTGTCGGGATTTAGAAACCAATCATTTCTTTGAATCCAGTTAAAAGACATAGAGAAAGCTTTGGCACCACTTGCAGGCTCAGCAAATTGAAGCATTTTGGGTTTTCCTCTTTATCTAGTAACTCATGGTTAAAGATTTTAAGTCTGTCTCTCAGCCAAGGAGAGCTAATCCACATAAACTGGTCCTATTAGGCTGCAGTCTGGTGGGGTTCTATAATCCTGCATTTTTATTTTTTCTTTTGTCTATGCATGCTAATTAAGTTACCTGAGTTTGGGAAAGGAATAGGTTTTGTGGTTAGCCGATGTACCCAGGAGAAGAGGAGCTACATTTACCCTATGCTCCAGTGAATGCATATATTACTTATATTAATTGGAAGTGGGACTGAAGTCCAGCTCCCTTCCCTCCAGTAAGTTGCTATCCTCTGGGGTTCAAAATTACATTTACTTATCTCTCTATCAGTGGTCCAATTCACACTGAATTATTTCATGCAAAGTGGAGCCCTTAAGGAGAGAGTGAAAACATCTCCTTCCCCTATACTAGAGAAGAGCAGCTGATAGCCTTTTGGCTGAGTACCTTACACACACATGTAGGTTTAATTGTTGGAAGTAGACCTAGGTTTCTTACTGTTGAGGGGGAGGTTCTGCTGAGCATCCTCCCAGGTAAAAGGTGGCAGCATTTCTTCCATGGAAAAAACAATTCCTGTTCATTATTATTTATTCTTATAAATGTAAACAGCAGTCTAAGCTATTTAATTCCAGGAGTGTGCATGAAGCTGCAAATTCCTTATGAAGAAAAGGCAGGTCCCCGCAGTTCAGAATAAAATACTGCCATCTTCTGGAGGTGCATAGTTCAAGACACAATCCCCTCTTTTGTATTAATTGCTGTGCAGCCATCCTGCAGCTTTCTACAGACAGAACTGACTGTTTCAGCTCTCCTTAAAGTCTAGTTTGGATGCCTCTGAATTGTGCTCAGCAGCCTGGTACATGAAGGCGCTGTAACAAGTAGCACTGTGACACATTATCCACCTGCACAGATCTGACCCAAAGTGATTTATTAAGCCACACAAGAAATGCACAGAGGACAGCAGGGTTGAACTTGTCTCCTGAATCATAATGCAATACCTTATCAACTAAATCATGCTTTCTCTGAAGGTTTAACTTTGGAAAATCTCGACAACCAGATGCTCTTGAGTTACATTTTAATGCCTCACTCATGTACAAATTGCCCAAGTCAAATTCTGATTTGTCAGATGAAAGGCAATTATTTTTCATTTTATGCTTCATGGATATGCATTTTGTAATATGAAATGTAAATTTTACACCTGGGTCTGAGCAATCCCAGGCACAGCTACAGGTTGGGCAAAGAGATTCAGAGCAGCCCTGAGAAGAAGGACTTGGGAGTGTTGGTTGATGAGAAACTGAACACGAGCCAGCAGTGTGCGCTCACAGCCCAGAAAGCCAACTGTATCCTGGGCTGCATCCAAAGGAGCGTGACCAGCAGATAGAGGGAGGTGATCCTGCCCCTCTACTCTGCTCTCATGAGACCTCACTTGGAGTATTGTGTGCAGTTCTGGTGTCCTC
>WYDI02020498.1:0-37922 GCA_009867235.2 Psittacus erithacus | reverse complement strand
TAATATTGCAGCCTTTGAGCTGAACTTTGCAAAGCCATATTTCCTCATTTTCCCCAATTTTGGTTATTTTCCTACAAGTGTATACAACTAGACACAAATAACAACATTTGTCTTTTGTTAAACTTCACATTCAAGCAAGAAGGCAATACATTCCTTTCTGCACACTTATTTCATAGAATTATAGAATAGTTAGGATTGGAAAGGACCTTAAGATCACCTAGTTCCAACCCTCCTGCCATGGGCAGGGATGCCTCACCCTAGAACATGTCGCCCAAGTCTCTATTTCTCCTCATGTACATATATGTTATGGTTTGCTAAGTAATAGAGGAATAAAACATGCTTCAGTGCCATGTCAGCCTGCCAGTCCTGCATAGGACCCTTGGGTTCTTGAAAAGGGGAGGACAGGAGTGCTGGGTTCGCACAGAGATGTGAGCTCACCCTTTGACTTCTGTGTGCTTCACCTTCTGCCCATTTGGGGAAACATTGTAGAAGAGAAAAAATAATCTGCCAGCTGTATCACTGAAGTGTATCAACATATGTTGTATGCATCAGCCTGTCTGCCTACAGGAGGATGGGAAATAAGTTATATCATATTATTAATTGAATTTGATTGCTGGGGTTGGGTTTCATCCTCCTTTATGCTACTTCTGTACTTTGAGTGGTGTGTTGGCTTATTTTTTTAAAGAATTTTCTTCCCAGCTTTCTCCAGCATAATTAATCAAGCAGGGTCATATTTCCAACTAATTGGAGTAGGAAGTAGATATCTTCTTGAGAAGACTGAGAATGTGACAGGGGACTCCGGTTTTTGGAACTCATTCTCATTCACCCAGCATCTCTGCCAAAACCATGTTGATAGTGTGGCTGTAAGATGGATTACTGTGACTACAGTACTCAAATGAAAAGGTGAAGGAGCTGCACAATATGCCTTATGGCATGATATTTCCTAAATGTGTTACATACAGTTGCAGTCTATTTAAACTACTATCTCAATGACTTGTCATTCAGCTTGTAGTACTTGTGCTTACTTGCATCTATTTATAGAGAGACAACAAAAACCTCTCTTTAGATAAACAATGAATGAAATTTGTACAGCTCTCTACAGAGCACTGCTGTTACAGATAAAAAGTGACTTGACTTGGGGAGGGGGAAAGAATAGTTGAAAGTGACTATATGTAAGCTGAGACCTCATCTTTTCTTGAACAAGTCTCTTCCACATCATCGTATATTAAAAAAAACAACAAACCACTCTCAGAAATAGACTTTACTGCTATATATTTTCTAAATGGACATAGCAAAAAGGAAGTCCTTGTTCTTTATTTCAGGTAACTTCTGAATTCAGATACTTTTTGTGTCTCTATTTGATAGCAATCAATCATCTGATACAGTACCTACTTGATGCTGCAGAAAGCCATGCCATTGTACCACTTTTGGGGATTTAGCCAAAGCCCTATGAGAAACTAAATATTTGATGGAATAAGACACTTAACCCCCCCTGCCAAAAAAATCTAATTAGTCTTTAAAAATTAGACAGTTACCTTTATAACAGTGACAAGCAGTCATACAATAAAATCCACCTGGAATGAATGGGCTAGTTGGACAAGTCAGTGGTTAATAAAGAAGTAACGCATTAGCTTTTTAAAGACACGTGAACAGAATCTCACCTGACAATCTTATGGAGTATGTTTTTCAGACAAAAAGACAGGTTTCTGTGATCAAAGTCTGAATCTCTGATGAACAGACTTGCAGTTCTGGCAATAATAACTAAGAGGATTAATTAATTGGTTTTTTCAGTCCTACCTAAAAAGCTATCTTTCTAATCACAATACAGCAATTTTAATAGACCAGAAATGAGATTTTGCATGATTTAGTCATAAGTATATTAGTTTTGTTCATTCTGAAGCAACTCACACTTCCCCTAGGGATCTACACTGCCATTTTATTTAGCTATACTACCTATTTTTACTTTAAAAGAGAAAGAACGTCTTTGACAAAGACCTCTGGCAACAAATCCAAGTCAGCTCACTGTTAGACGCATTCTGATCACAAAGTCTTCTTCTATCTTGGTGGTGAATAAAATAAATAAGATATCCCACTTGGTGTGTAAATTACAGCTACTGGAACAAACCCAGAAAATCGAGATGACAAAACGCATGTTGAAAGCTACTGTCTGCTGTACATGACAGAAAATCTTAACATTAATTCACCCCTCCTCCCCAAACCATTGTTGACACTGCTTGCTGTGTCTTATAATGATTCTTGCTATTGATTCAAGTTACTTTCATGTAGAAAGGATTTATTTTTGTTGAAACTCAAAACTCTTAGGAGCAATGTAATGAAAAATATTCAACAATTTGCACTTTTCTTCTCACTAGCCCTTCACCTTTTAATTACAGTACCTGAATTTAGGATATCTTTTAAACAGTGGAGACATTTTAAAGCTAATCTTATGGTTACCTCCAGAACAGAATTTGGATTCCACCTGACAATAAACCATGGAAAAAATTAGACTGCTCTCAGGTTCATTTGATGCTGGTTTTTAAGCTGATAGTCAAAAGGATGGATTACATTGGAGTAGCTGATTATCTGAAGGTGTGAGGCCACAAGAAGAAATAACTTTTCCTTTTTGAGTCCATTTACCTGTATTTCATGCCAAGAAATATACTAAAATTTAAGAAAGGAATAGTATGCAAGTGGGAAGTACAGTAGCCTGTCACAGTGAACATTTAAGCAGATGCCGGAAGAGGGAAATACTGATCAAGTCAAAAGAACCTGAAGAGTTTGCAAATCACCTGCAACTCTCTTGCATGGGTAACTTGGCAGCTTGAGATAGTCTTTTACTACAACTAGGGGAAAGACATAAACCCAGGATACACAAAATCCGAGGGTTTAAATCTACATAAGTGTCAGAGGGGACTCACCCTGGAAGCAATCACTGAACAAGCAAGTATAATGTATATATTCAGAGTATAGCTTTGGCTCCCATAAGTTCATCTAACACCAACTGAATAATGCATCCTTCCATTTAGAAAGGTATAGCATATACTAATATTTTATTTTCAGTGACTACCACGGATGAAAACCCTCTAATATAAATAAGCAATATTCAGTAAACCACGACATGCTTTGAAGCTTTATATAAATATTTTTGACTAGTTTTGAAATGGAGCATGGAGGGATAATTAATACAGGTACTGAACTGGTAGTAGTTAAAAACTAAAAAATAGGTCTCCTGACCACATGAGAACTATCAGTACTTTCCAACAAAGATAAACTCTTCAAGTCTTCCTTGTATTTTTTTTTGTTTACTCTGATTGTTTCTCAAAACAGAGCCTCATTTTCAAGACACATTACTGCAGTTGCTCTCAGCAATTTTCCATACACAGGAGGCAACACCTCTGTCTCTTTTTGTCCTGTACTATGAATGAAGGATCTTCGGCATTTCTCACCACTGTCCATTTGGCTCAAGGTGTAATGATAGAAAGTTTGTAAAAGAGTATGTCTGATAGATGAAGTTTATTTTCTTTTTGTTTTTATCCTGTCAGTCTTATATTCTTTTCATATCTCTTTAACTGATAATGCAGTTCGTGTTACATTCATCAATATGCCATCTTCACTATTACAAAGTACTTATGCTGTCATTAATAATGTATGTACTTATAATGCCTTCCCTTCCAAAGTGCCCTAAAGCACTTCGCTAAGTACAGTTCCAACCTGTAAGTGAACCTAGCTCCCATGCAGCCCTCTTCAAGCAAATGTTGACAACACTGAGAGATTTGCAAAGTCAGTTAACATACAAAATATGTATAAAATGCAAATACCTGTGAGATGCACCACAGTATGGAAATGGCAGGGAGCAGTGTTAATTTCAGAGGATGAAGGCTGCAAGCTGACATGATAGTCCAACTTGAGTGAACTACAGGGAGAAAGATTTGTTCCATCACCAAAGGCCAGCGTGCATGCAGCCGCAGGGGAGCACTGCTTTTAAAGAGAAACTGGAACAGAGATTGAAGAACTAACCATTTGTAAAGAGTTAAAATAAGCAGATATACCCATATCACTGAATTGTCATAATTCCCATTGTTTTGGCTGATCACTCTATAACTCTACTGAACTGGTCTGCCTACCAATTACTTTTGTACTGAACAGAAAACCTACCGAGATAGGTAGGTTATATATAAGGATAAATATAATGAGGTGGCCTTTCAAACAGCACCACAGTTGTTAGGCCTGGTGACTACATCACAGAGCTACATCTGTATAAGTGTATGAGTTTCCAGTCACTTACCTATTCTTACATCATCCAACTTTGAAACAACAGCTTTACCTTCATATGCGGTATCCACGTACACTCAAATGACAATATGCACACTGCAGTACCTCAGGGCATCTATTACTTCTCTAGGATGCTCTTTATTTTCTAATTAAGGCTTGAAATTTTATGGCTATAATGTCTATATAAACCTTTGCAGATATGCATTGATTTCCCTTTTTATCTGCAGTTGTACATATGCAATGGTAGGATTAAGGTGAAATTAATCAGGACAAAGAAAGAAAGACTGAAAACTGCAGAAAGTTAGCTTTGGTGGGTTTTTTTCCTTTTTTTAATTTGATGCATTTTTTTTTTCATTTCAATACAGTTTTTCACTTATATATGCTACAGACAAAAATAATAACACTATAGAAAGATCTAAAGCTTTTATTTGAACCAAACAAACTCCCATGGATCTTACAAATAAGTCACTTCTCTTGTGAGAATTCCTTCTTAATATCTAAAATATAATTGTATAAAAGCTTCATTTAGAACCAAAGTATGAATATAACATTTTATAGACAATGTCTGTCCTTACAGGAAGGCCCAATATAATAGATAGTTTTGAAATAATAAGGTCAATTGTTACTCATTTAATTGACTTAATATAAAAGTATGAAGAGATGACTGAGATAAATCCGCACTGAGTGAGTGGGAAATGAGTCAGTGGAAGTTGCAAAACTGACAGACTGTGTACAAAGGTTAATGACAATGAAGAAGTTTCTGTCACATTGAAATTTGGGGAACAAACTTAGTGAGCTAATATAATGAGGGAAGTCTGATACAGGCTTTTATTTACTCCAAAGCAAGAAGTGACCTATGGAAGTAACTTCACATTTCCATAGGCTGGTCATTCAAGTGGACAAAATAGGCACAAATCAATTATTTATGGTAGAAGCCTTGTCCTCCGAACAGAGGATTGTATCACTGTGTCTTTGTTTTGTTTAAACAGGAGAGTGGAAAAGATTCACCATACTTTTTGAGAGATTGTTGGAAGACAGAAAAATGACGGACTGTGAAAAGGGCATATTTTTTTCGTTAATAATGAAGCTGGAGTCCATAATCCAGAGTTTTGAGCCTTTAATTTACAGTTTAACTGGCAGCTCAAACATCCTGATAAGACAGCAACTGAAATAACATTTTATCTAAAGGCTTATCTCTTCCATCAGAAAGCATATAAGGAATTAATTCTAAGTTTATCCTGTGAGATCACAGAGGGCAAAACTAGAGAGATATGCTGGATTAATCCTCCGAAATCTTAAAAGCAAGACTCATTGGAGAAGCCAATAGAAACAGGCAAAAAGAATCCCTAAAACCAGCAAATACTAAACCTGGCAAAGGTTGCTTGTATTTTGAATATGTTTTGAACTTATTTTTATTCTACCAAACTGTCTTTAGTTCTTGATTACAAGTAGATGCAGAAAGCAACAAATGGTTCAAGTAAAATACTTTTTTCTGATATACAGTTAAAAATTTAGCATGTGCTCTTAACTTCTCTTGACTTCAATGTGAGAATGAAAGATTTAAACTAGCTCCCCTGTTGCAGTAACACCCAATGCAAGGCCCTGTGCAACCTGATAAAGGTCAGTTAGGCCTCTTTTGAGTGAGAGTTGGACAAGATGAACTCATGAAGCCATTTCCAAGCTAAATTATTCTATGATTCTAATTACTCACCCTATTCCTCCGCTTAAGCAATAATATATCTATTGCTATTTCATTTCTTATTAAAATTATTGAAGTCTAAATTTCCTTCACTCCAAAATGGACTAAATGTCATACAGAAGTTTCAGTTACTTTCAGTTACTACTGTACCTATACTGTAGTCAAAAGAGCAAATCAAAACTGATGTGACATGTAATACTCAATTAGAACAAATTCCAAATGAGTTTATGCGGTGCTTTCCACATATGTGCCTCATTTGAAAGAGATTCATGCAGTATGGGTTTATCCATATATATTTCAATAATAACTAGGTACTGTTGTGAAATTTTGTTCTTCTGTCCCTCCTAGAAAAATAAACTACTAGTATCTACTTTCCTTCAGCCCTTTAATGATGAAAAAAAGCTCCTCAAGGTATCACTAGTCCCCCTCTGCTAAATCCCAGCAATTCTCACAGCTGAGAGTCCCAGAGCAGTGGTCTCTTGCTATTTTGATACTTTCTTAAATAAAAGTGAACAAATCCTATTTTGTAAACAGAGCAGCTAATGCTTATTGGGAGAAGAAATACTGCAAAACTCTCACATTTCTGCTTGTAGAAAACCTTTGATCACCAACATAAATGTAGGTTTGAATGAACTAGTTCAGACTCTAGAAGCAGATGAATCATGCTAACACTGAATGCATGAAAAATGCAGAAAATTAATTCTATTTTTTCCTTAGTTGAGTAAATTGCCAAGTTATCAATCTTAAATCATTCATAATCCAGCGAAGCAACAAGCTGCCTTATTTATTTTGAACTTAGCAGAATAGACAGCCCTATAAACATATCTGTTTAAGATGCAGTGCCTTGAGGTTTTTTGAGAGATCAGGTAAACTTGGTTACATGCTTTCAAGCAATTTTATTTGTTTTCTTGGCTCATGTATTAAAGGCTTAATATCACAAAGTCTTACACAGTCTTTTATTAGTAAAAAAAAGATGCTGGTGAAAACTTTGCATTCTTACTCAAATAGAGAACCCTGTTTTTTGGAACTTTACAACATTTTACTTTTCAGAATCTGTCAATACTTTTGAGGTTTGTCATTAGCAAAAATTTAATCAACAGACTATATAAATATCTAAATATCTAATGATATTTCAGCTTCCACCCCAAAGAATTTTCTGCATTAAATCATGCGAAATAGGAAGACTGAGCAGTTCAGCCAATTTCACACTAGATCCATTCAACACTGACTAATGCAGGTGTTTTGGAAACTGATACACTGAGAAGATTCACAGCATTTACTGGCTATCACACTTCTTTCATCCCTGGAAGTGTCTGTGAGCACATACATGGTTTGTGAAATACTAGAAGAGAATTGGAGAATTTTAGCGTCCCTGTTGCTTTCAGGCAAATAACAATAACATCTTTCTTGGGTAAACTATGTATGGGTACTTTGGGTGCCTCTGTTTTCCTGGAATGCAGGCAATTACAAGTACTTATTTTAAATTTATGACAATGTTTTGGTTGTTTAATGCCTTGATTTTCTGATAAAGCAGTGTGATCTAAGTGCTCAGTGTGTTTGTAGTGCCGGACCAAAGTACACATACTGCATTTACTTAGTCTAAAGCATGTAACAATGTAGAACATAAAAGGATTATAGGATTATTTCAAAAATAGACAAAGATCAAAACACTGCACTGTGGCACAGTTAATGGTTACATACAAATAGGAAAGCATAAAGGCACCCCAGAAGAGAGGTACAATGAAAACACGGCAAGGAACTGAAAACTCCAGGTAAGCATGACAACAACCACAGCCTCACAACAGACTGCAGCATCCGTTCCCTCCACTTTCAGCCCTTTGGCAGCAGCAGGTATGGAAAGAAAAGTGTATGTCACAGCATTGAACTTCAGTGACGTAGGAGGTGTCGTGACAACATACGCATATATGTTTAGTCACCAATTACTGTCAGGGGTTACAGCCATTGTATAATCAGGTGACTGTACAGACATTTGTCTACTATGAGGTGACTACAGTCAGTGTGGTCATCTGAATATAGGTGGCTACAGAGGCTGTATCTCCACATCAAGAGATTTGGTCTTGACACCCTCTGTCCTACTTCCCCACTTTCACCGCTATTAGAAAAAAAAAAAATCTTAAATTAACATAAAGGTGTAATAGCTCCAAGTAACAGTAACAACTTCTCCCAGCAGTGAATATTTATCCTGTCCCAAGCTGAAAGCTTTACGTGACTGCTAACTTATTTCATCTGTCTGCCTCATTTTTACATTTCTTGGCTTATTTTCCTTAGTGTGATGATGTTCTTTTTTGGTTTAGGTTTTGTTTGTTTGTTGCTGTTTTTATGTTTGGGAAGGGGATTGTTTGGGTTTTGTTGAGGTTTTTTTATTAAAATGAGATACCAGTACTTTCCTTCCTTCAAAGAAAGCAGAGCCCCACTAAGAGAAAGGCTAAAACTGCCTAAGCACAACACCATTCTATTGACTGGACAATCTGAACACACATAGTGTGAAGCCAGCAGCTGCCATTGCCTTTTCCTCACCCTCCTGTAGGCTATGGACATAAGAAAGGCACTCTGTGTTTCAAGCAGGGAGTAGATCATAGAATCATAGAATGGTTTTAGTTGAAAGGCGCCTTAAGATTATCCGGTATCAACCCCTTCCATGGGCAGGAACTGTTCACAGTAGGCCATGTCACCCAAGACTCCATCCAACCTGGCTGTGAACACTGCCAAGGATGGGGCAGCCGCAGCTTCTCTAGGCAACCTGTGCCAGCGCCTCAGCACCCTCACAGGGAAGAACTTCTCCCTTATATCTAACTTGAATTTCCCTTGTTTCTGTTTGAACCCATTACCCATTGTCCTATCACTGCAATCTCTGGTCAAGAGCCCCTCTCCAGCATCCCTGTAGCCCCCTTCAGATGCTGGAAGGCTGCTATGAGGTCTCCACACAGCTTCTCTTCTCCAGGCTGAACAGCCCCAACTTTTTCAGCCTGTCTTCATATGGGAGGTGCTCCAGCCCCTGATCATCCTCATAGCCTTTTCTGGACTTGCTCCAACAAATAATAATGTTAATTAATAACGTTGGATGATTAATCTGTCAATAACAGCAACATTGCAATTTCTACGTGTTCATAACATACACATGTGCAGAATGCAAGCAATATGAAAACGCTGAGGATGCAGATACCTTGTTGCTGCAGTATAGTACTAACCTTACGGCAATCTTCTGTCTGTCTTGCACAGTGTTGCACTCTGCTAAGCCTCTACATCTGCCCTGCACCTTTCTACACTTATCAGAGCTCAGCTGTGCTGCCTATGCTTCCTACTGCAGCCGAAGGAAAAAGATGAAGACTTTGACTGCAGTCTTTGTTTCCTCCCCCCAGCTGGGCCTCTCTTCTCTAAATATTCTCTCCACAAAATATGGCAAAAGAGCAGAGTCACTCTGGATCTGCAGTGAATGTAAATCTGTGGCTCCTGGGAAGGGAACAGAGAAGGTTTTTTTTCTCTAGTAGTGGAGGGGATGAAAAAGCATTCCATTGCCTGTTGTTAGGCCCATTACTCTTAATCTACAGAAAGATCAAAGCAAGAGGACACTTCAAAAGTGTCCCCCTGTTCTTGCAATGTGCTAACCCCTTGTTCAGGAAGTTCTACAATATCACAGAACCTGGTGGGTAACAGCACTTTTCATTCAGTATCCAACTGTGGAGTTATATGATGCTATTCATTACTGACAATAGAGACAGGAAATACCCAAGATTTAGGAAAAAAGCTAAATAAGAGCACAACCAAAATGAAGTGAAGAAAATAGTCATTAATTATATTGGCCAAGGGACATTATTTATTCTTTTTTCTTTTTCAAAAGAAGTGTGTGAGTGTTGACACAAGCTTCAAAGAAGTGTGTGCTGAGATGTGGCTACCATCAATAAATGAGCCCAACCTTGCCTCTGTGGTGGCTGGCAGCAAAATTCTTGTCTTTAGTGAACCAAATTCATTCCTGATATCAGACCATTAATATGCTGACTGTAACTGGCTGAACAAAAGATGGCAGTATGGATTGAAAGGAGAAAGTAGGGTGCATCAGACAGCTGGATTAAAACAGAGATGTAAAATACTCTAAAGTGCCAGGTTAGGTGCATACCTACTCTTATAGGGTTATACCCTCGTTACTGAAAACAGTATTCAAATCCATAGAAGAGTAGAAAAAGCAGGATTACTCTGTGTGACATGGAACTAATATTATCTTTTGAGATTTCCCTTTAAAAATATTAAGTTGGCAGCTCCAGTGTCCCTTTTGCCAAAATTTATGACACAATTTGCTGAATTATATAAAGCCCTAGCAAGAAATGACACATATGAGATGGCTTTTTATTTGAAATTGTGCTTCTTATACCAAGGTTCATCAAGCTGTTTCATATTTATTCCTCTGATTAATGATATGTCAGAATTCTAATTCTAACACCAATTTATTTCTTGTTGGCAATTGGAGAATGAAATAGCCATGTAGGCAACATGCAATATTGATTTTTATCCATGTTCTTTGAGCTCCAGTAAATGATTCCCAAATGTGCTTTGTTGTTGCAACCTAACTAAATATTACAGTCTTATTCCTGTCATCCAAAAATGATGTTACTGATGTAGACCATTTCTTAAAGAACAGCGGTCCAGTATGAAGAACTGAATTACAGGTTTCATAGTTAAAAATTCTTACTGTTCTGTTATCTCCCTCACAGAGACAGATCACATCTTGTAAAGGTTATTGGATGTTAGTATGGTTTTCTAAGTGTGCCAACTAAAATAATAACCACCAAGAAAGAATAAGAGTGCTTTCAAATGTTATAATAGGAAATTCAGTGCATTTGAGGGTACTCCACACAGAAGAGCAGAGGTCAGAGATAATGTGAAATTTGCAAATTCACATAATATATTTTGATCTTGGATCCATCATGCCACCCATCTGACAAGTGATATCTAATCAAGGCAGCACTATAGAAACAAAACAATCTCTAAGGGCAACCTCAGCACCAGATTTAGTCTCTTGTCTTGTCAGTGTTCATTTGTACAGATTCAGAACATGAACTTCTTTGTGAGACAAGAAGAAATTACTATTTGCATTTGAGATAAAATGTTTTTAAAGAAAGCTTTAGCATCCTTTTTAATATGAGGAAAAGAAATTTATCATAATCTTAATGGAGGAAGTGAGGAAAATTTTAACTGGGAAAGATAAAAACATACTTGGAGGAGGGAAAGCAAGACCAGCTCTTGGTAAAGATGTGGTGCACACATGCTGCACATTGCAAAAGTGCTGCTTCAGCAGGACTTGCCAGATAATATGTGCATGTATAAAGAAGAATGTTGCTTTAGATGAGAGGGAATTTGACTCTATTTCCAGTCAGCACTAAAATTCAAGAGATACAGTAGAAGCTTCAGTATTATGTTTAGGAGTGTAGTGGCCTCATGCTTTGTGTAATTCTAGAGCTGCTAAGATATGGGAAAAGTAATTGGAAAGGAAAAGAGAAAGGTAAAGAATATATCCAGCGTCTATATGTTCTAAAGCTTGACTTTCAGAGCTCTTTAAGCAGGTGAATAATGCCTAGGGGGATTTTTTTTAAAGCCTCTGTTACTAAATTTATGTGCCTGTAAAATGTTCAACATCCTGCTGCCTACCTATCTGTCTTTGAAAATGTGATTCTTAGCTTCCAGATAATGTAGATGTATGAACCTTCAATGTCTTCCTTGTCTGGATGCTCTGATGCTTATGATGTGATGCAACTTTTGTACATTTTTTCTTTCAAAAAACCACTTTGATTTTAATTAAAATAAAGAGTTGACAATGTAGAGACATGTTTCTGAGTACAGAAGGCTAGGCACATACAGTGGAATTGTACATAGAACACTGGCTCAACTTGTGAGGATAATAAATTTGGCTTCTTCCTGGCTGAGGGCATAATAATTATATTTGAATTTCAACATGAAGGAAAATTCAGAAGATCAATAATCAAAAGTGATTACATTTAAAGTCTGTGATGATCAGTGACAAATTTTAGATGTAAAGAGTATGATAATCACTTCAGTCTCCAGGCATCTCTCAGCCCTATCCTCTGTGAAAATGAAATGTTAGGAAAGGAGATATCTAGCTATACACATGAAAAAAAAAATACTGTTATATACCTTATTGGTCTTTAAAGCAGGCTTGTTAGACAGTCCAGTGTCTTTGGGTTGTATCCAAGGCCCACAGAATTGAATTAAAAACCTCACATTGATTTTAAAAGTCTGTGCTTGACTGTGATTCACGTCTGCAAGAAATGATCTGTTCTTAATCAAAGGAAAAATGTCTCATCTTTGTAGGAATTTCAAAATATTAGTGTGACAATATGCTCACGTGGGGAATGTGTATCTTTGCCACATTCATTCCATAGACAAATTGTGTTTATATTCTTATCCTTAACTGACACCTTATTAGTGTTTTAAATACTAAAATTTAAAGCTTAGGTAATCAATTGGATGAAACTAGAACATATTCAACAGCCCACTCCTTACTACAAGAAAAAAAGCTACTTGAAAAACTATCTTTGAGAATTACAAAGCACTGGTTAATGTTTAGATAGTTTGTTCCTCGTTTTTTTTGCCTAGCATTGTATTGTTTTCTCCTTTACTTGTCTCTGGTCATTTCTGCACATCCTCATCCCTCTTCTGCTGTCCTCTAGTTCAATCTTTCTTTGGCTTTGTGACTTCTTGAACTACAGCAGTGTCCCATGTAAAAAGCAAAATAATGAAAACCAGCAGTTTTCCTTTCTATCTGATTGTTATGTTGCACTATGTCATACCACAAAAGAATGAAAATGAAACAGACAGGAAAATGACAATACAGGTGACAGGATTATTTTTCTCTTTACTTTTGAGAAGAAAACACAGCAGAAAGTCTTATTATTATGGGAAGGATGAGTGATGTATTAAAAAGCTTGTTATCAACACAAGACAGGCTGTTACTTGTCTGCTACATATTCTGCAGAGTTGAAGTGGGAACAAAATTGGTAAGGCCAATTATAGCAAAAGGCTGATACATACAGACTATAGAAACATCTCTTGATCAAAGCCAAACTGGTGGAAAGTTTTCATGCCTTAGACCTTCACTTATCAGAAGTGGCACCAGAGATCACAAATGAAAGGTTGCAACACTGTATTAATATTTTTCATGTTGCTAATTCAACATATTGGGTAGTGCCCTGTTCTTCTAATGAGAGGCAATTACCCTGGCTTCAGTCTAAGTAAATGCCCTTCCTGACTGTTACAACAGCAGCAAATCATGCCTCTTTTGAGATAGTAGCAATTGTACTTCTTTTGCTGGCTGAGAGATATGTACAGAGATAAAACCTAACTCATATCACTGACTTTTTTTTTGTCTGTATGTTTTTTATTTCAGGATTGTTTTTTTGTAGCATAAGAAGTCAAATCCCATTTGGCTTATTAGTCTATCAGCAAACACAGATGTTCCCTACAACTTACTGAAAGCTCAGCAGACCTTGAATTTAGCATCCATCTTCCAAGTGTAAGAAGCTGGCCTAATGCCCTTCCTCGGCTCCTTTTAAGAACACCATCCTCTTTATCATCCCACTCGATTAATGCAATTGGTTCCTTATATGCTGCTCAAGTATTATGCTTCCTAGGCAGAACACCTTATAATCTTTTTTTCATACTAGGATCTGTTCTATTCCACAGTGTCTTTTGACTACTTTTTTCTTCAGATGATGTGATTGATAAATTCTAAACTTATAGTATTTGTTGTCATCTGTGGCTAGCTTCAATCTTGCATCACCTGTTTTACAATCGAAGAAGAATTTGCATAGTTGAAGAATTTACCTATTCCTTCCAGTTCTAATTGGTCTAACAGAAGATGATCTCCAAAAGCTAATTTAAAGTCACAAGCTCCATTTGTTCCACAAACACAGACTCTGAATCTTTTTCAGTTTTCATCACATTTTTCACAACCTCTTTAAAAGAGGCTTTTAAGGAAAATGCCTAATCTTGCAGATGCATTTACTGATGTACAAAAAATCCAAGGTAGTGGTTTGATCTGTATTGCTACATAAGCAAACTAAATGCTGGTAACTCAGAATTCTCAAATTCATAGAATTTTGCACATGAATGCATACAACTTTTTAAAGTCATTGTTTCCAGAAAGTAATTATCTACAATTTGGGGAAATAACAATGTTTACTGTTACATAAAGTACTGAGAATTGTGACAGAAAATACTTCAGATGCCATTTTTTTTTCATAAGTAATCCATAGTGTTTAAATGATACAAAGAAATTTCATATAGTTTGGTTTCCTTTGACAATGGTGTGATTGGCTCCACGTATAGGCAAGCTATCCATTCCTTTAAGGATTGTCTGAACAACTGAACCTCCTGATCCTCTACTCTCAGTTTTGCCTCTTGTCCACCCAGTCCTGCCAAATTGTTCCAGTGTTCATCCTCTGACTGCAACTCTCTGTAGCCCGTAAAATCAACTATTCATAGAACATTAGCCTCTAAAGGAATAAAACCTGTAAAAATTCAGAGGTTTAAATGCATTCAAACCTATTGAGCAATTACAGGCAACAGAAAGAGCCAAAATGAAGCAAATTCAGTGAATAAGGCTTTTTTCTTTCTTTCTTTCTTTCTTTCTTTTTTTTTAAGTGTTTTTTTTTTAAAAAAGTTTCTTGCTTTTTTTTTTTTTTTAAAAAAGTGTTTGCCAGCAATTAGCACCTGAAATTGCCCAAATGACAAGATACATAAAGATTAGAATGGTAGAATTTCCCAAGAGAAATGCCTGAACAAATTTTCAGGAAGACAAATGTTTTGCTTATGTTTAATAAATCCTTTATTCTCAATGAATCCACAATGTGGTCACCTTGTGTTAGCTCTATTCTTTATTTCACTTACTTCATAATATGGAGACAGGAGGGAAACCAAAACCCTAACAAAAATTTTATTAAATAAAGTGTGTAGGAAAGAAACAAAGCAGTGGTCTTTTGGGAATAGAAGCAATCCAAACTTGAAGATAGAAAACTATTTCCAATACTTCCCAAAATGAAGTATAAGTGAGGAATCACAGCCATAACCTCATCTTTATTCATCTCCCATTATGCTACTTCATGGTTCTCCAGAAAAATCACCTAGTAACTACAGCTTATTGCAAAGCATGTTTCTTCTGATATGTATAGTACTATCAGATCATGCATCTAAAGTAATCTTCATAATGCACTAAAAGATAGAATTTGAAATGAAAAAAACACTTCTTTAAAGGTCTGTCAAGAGGTACTATGGTCTAATGTCCCTATTTGATTACTAGGGATGCAGTTACTTAAAAAACTGCGGTTTAAATGTAGTTTAAAATTAGCTTTGCAAGTCCCTTTTCAAGATGTGTCCAACAGTGCGTACAACTGCAAAGCAGGAAGACTTCAGAAACTAAAAAGATATGGATACTGCAAACCATTAATAAACCACTGAACCTGTCACTTTGAAATGTTCCTTTTTTCTTTGGTGATAAGCTTCTAAAGAAAAAAAAAAACACAAACAAAAAAATACAAAAAACCAACACACCAAAAAAAAACCAACCAAACAAACAAAATAAAACCTACCAAAAGCCACCAGAATGACAGTGGACATAATTTTAAGCTAGAGTAAGTATCTTTAATTAAGCTCTCTTTAGAATCTTGTTAGAATTAAAGATTAAAGTGTTTAATTCTTTATTGAAAACCAGTAAGAATTCTTACTCATCATGCAGGATTTTTTCAGCTTTAAAATAAATCTATTCTAGATAAAAAGAGGCTTAAATAGTGCATATTACATCTTGCTTTTGTTTATATATGGTGAAGAGCATTCATAGTGAACCACATCTTACACTTGCACTAATCCTTAAATAATTAGTATTCATCTACTCAATGCTGGAAAAACCTCATGGCATGTGACTTTGTTCTGCTGGTTTGTCTAATCCAATTCAATTACTTCAGTTCATTCTCCCAGAGGTCTCACATTTAGAAACCGAGCTGCGTATGTCCTCTTATCCTTCTACCATCCCCCCAAAATAGAAAAGAAATTTGGAAGGCAAAAAGCAAGCAAGAAAGAAATAAAAATTCAATTCCAATAGAAATGAACTGTACTTTTTTACTATTATTATTTTGGTCCTTTCCCAAATATCAGTCCATCAATAAACATGAGAAACTTGTAATTCACAAAGCCTTCGGCAACTGTGTTGTGATAAGGGCAAATTGGTCTGGCTCTGCAAATGCTGGAGATGGGAATAGTTCAGTGGTTTGGACCAATTTGAATGGATGGAAAACACTAAAGCCTCAAAGATGAAGCAAACAATGCTGTGCAGCTACAGCAGCTTGTCATCTGCATGCAGAAAGTGACAGAACTATTACAAATTTCCTCACAAAGTGAACTATTTCAATCACCTGTAAAGACTTCCCTTGTCAGATAGAAGAGTGGCAGGAAACTTCTAACTACTGAAGATTTTTTTCTGTCCCTTCCCCCTTTATCTTTTCAAATAACAGCCACCTGCCCAGAATTAAAACTTTGATTTCAAATACCATAGTGAAGTATCATTGAACAGAAATTTCATAAAGGGAAAGATAATGCAATGGAGCAATAAGAAGTATGCCATACATAGTCTAACAGATACTGCAAGAGATGAGATTCTGTGATCTTCTTAAGATAAAAGCCTATAGTCTTAATTAAGGAATCAAATTTTTGCTGAAACTGTATCGTATTTTAAACAAGCCACATTGTCATTTCTGACAAATTCCTATTTCTGACCTTGCATTACTTACTTTTTGGCAAATTGGAACTTGCATTGAGAAACAGTCTTGATTATACCTGTAAACTGCATTAATTTTGATCACGAGGAATGAAATAATGAAAGTAAGGAGGAAAGGCAGTTGTGGCCTATTCCTGTCTTACAAGGAAGTGCAATTAATGCGTACTTCGGAATGCATTTATTTAAAACAGTTTCCTGTCATTATTGCACCCATCTTACTTGACCTTACTGAAAAATTGATTCTTTGGATTAATTTAAGGTAAATGTGAATATGTTCTAGATAGATTGTTTTTTACTTTCTTTCTACTACAAGAAGAACTACTTTACAACTTCAAAACTGTTCTTATGTGCATGCTTATTAATTCTAACAAAGTCAAGTAATATTTCCTAAAATAAAGCTCACATTCCCACCAGAGGTGTAATCATTTTCATCAAAGTTCAGGTTGCCACTGAATTCAGACACTTCTAGAGCAACTTACATAACGTATCTCTGCTGTCCTTTTCTGATAAAAGCTTTTCTGATAGCTTTGCTTTCAAAATAAGTAACAGCAAATCACCAAATCAGTTAAAATCAGAAACATTCCAGCAGGTCCCTACGGCGTGATTCAAACTTGGATGAGGATACTGCTGAGGCAGGGAACACAGCAGACACCATTTCCCACTCATTTCTTAATTTAATCATTAAAGTCAAACCAAAGTCCTCATTATCTGCATAGAAAATTGATTTTTGATAAAACAACTCTTTTTCTTAGGAACTATACACTTTATTTAAAATCTTCCATTTCAGATAATGATTATTGATAATTTGAAGCAGAAAAGTCTTTTAATTGTATTTTTATGGTGGAGGGCTTTTCCTCTCCAACAAAATCGTGAACTGATCAATGGATATTTTTTTTTTTTGTAATAATAAATATATATATATAAATATATACATGTATTTAGTTTATATAGCATGTTTGTTCTTATTTTGAGTATCAGCTTCATCCTTCCCATCTTGATGCCCTCAAAAATATCATACAGGTTCATCCACAGAAACTGGGGTGTTACAGATATGTAGTGGGGATTGCCATCCTTCACCTAATTAAGGAACAGTCAAATCCTGAGTTACTGTGAATGAGGAGAGTAAGAATGCATTGCATGTTACAGTCTGAGAATATATCTTTGCTCAAGGCTTAGCACGATACTTTTAGAAAAAGCAGGAATGACATTTCGCATGCATTTATTTTTGTATATAAGAGAAATATTTCATTTTCTTAAGAACAAGCTTTGACCATTCTGGAAAAAAAAACACCCTGATGACTGATTAGTGAATTTATTACCCAAGAAACTAACAGCAGATTCTAGATTGTTCTGTGCGCTCATACTTGGCCTTTCCACTCAAAGTGTGAGGCCTAAGATATGAAGTAGAGGTAATGCGTAAGTTGTTCTTACATTCGCTTTTCACCTGCTGCGCTAGATTATAATGTTGCATCCCAGGGCAAATCCTGTTCAGTTCTGGCCTAAGGAGCCATTTCCTGTGGTAACTGTATGCCACAGGACAATTAATCATTATAATTCAAACATGACTGTTCTGGGATCATACTTAGACATGAGTGACCTTTATGTTCTTCATTCAAGGGTGATTTTAGTTTGTTGGTTTTCTTGTTGTTGTAAATCTTCTTTTCTATAGCTCGTTTCCACATGCTTTTGCACTCTCTGCTACTTTGTATCTCTGTTTTTATTCCATTTTCTCCTTTCCTTCTCCACTCTGTTCCCCTTCCCTTTTATTTCTTCTGTTTTCCCTTATACTTGCATCCTCTTTATCCTCCTTTTAAATGTTGGCATCAGACTTCTCCAGAGATAAATCAACACTTTCCACTCATTCCAGGTTTTTTTGACTGCTGAGTGTAACACTAGGAAAGGGGAGAATTACAGTAAGTGCCAGATTGGCACTCTGAGGTAGGGAAGTCTGGCACTAGCATTATTACGCATTCAAAGGCTGTGCAGCAGTGTGGTCTCCTGTCTCTGGATTTTCTTTTCTTTTTCTTTGTACAGTTCTTTGCAGTGGAAAGCCTTTTTTGGCAACTCAATTGAAGATATTTTTCACTTATGAGGTTTTGGAATCTTATTCATCCTAATAAAGTAAGTGTAATTCGCAATTGGAGAAGAGTGATGGGATAACGCGCCTCCAAACTTTCTACCATACCTTAATCTGATTTAAAGTTTTTGAGAGTACATGTTGCATGGGAAAATCCCTTGGGGGGCTGGGAGGGAAATTAGAGAAAACTGGGTTCTAATAAAAAGTTGCAGTATTATAGAAAGCTTTTTAGGGTAAAATACAGTTGCCACTTCCAGGATGGTTAGAATTCGTGGAATCTACTCCACCATGCTTCCCTGGGCAGCACAACCTGCTATCCTAGAGAAGCAATGGAGGGTGGAGGGGAGTGGAGACACTGCAGCTATTGTACTCCCTGCAGGGTTAGGAACTTGATGGTACCATACAGCTGATAAGCCACATAGCAGCTGTCAAATGGGAAATTTAAGAGATGCCTGTTGTTGAGCCATCAACTGTGGTGAAATCACTTTTGTCAGTGAACCTTGCTCATTATAATCTCATTATAATAGTAACGCACACCTCCATCCCAAAGTTCCCCGCCTTCAAGGTACAACCAAAAGTCACCCAGTATGCACTTAATTTTTTTTATTGGCTATATATTTTGAGGAGAAGCAAAAGAATATTACACCAATCAATAATAAAAGAATGTGTGACTGGAATCACTCGACCTTTACCTGAGAGGAAAGAAAAGTACAAAAGTGAATGAGAGAGGGAAGGAGATAGGGAAGACTCCATTGTAACTCCTAGGGTCAGTTGATGGGCTGAATCTGTCTTCTCCCCCATAAGGACACCCATTGGCTAAGAACTTTACCTTATGCACACTAAATGAGTGACTCAAGCCAGCTTTATTAGTGATTATAGTCTGGCTGTGTATCACCTCATGCTTGTACCTGTCACTTGCAATCATGAATTTTAATTTGTCACAATTTTATATTAATGGTGTAAACCTTTAGTGTTAGTCTTTTTTGGGCACCAGCAGTAACTGGCAGCAGGTAAAATAGAGTAGGCAGACCCACTGAGGCATCCCCTGATGCTGTTGATGTGTTTCCCTGCACAAGTCAGTGGAACTGCAGTCCAATCCAGCAGGACGGTTCAGTGAAGGGTCCCTGTAAAGGGACACTGACAGACTGGCTGGGCACAAGCATCTCAGCTTTCCTGGGATGCTGATGGACAAATCAAACACTAGGGGTCCAGAAAATCTCCTCCCCTTCACATGACAATAGTACTCACAAGCACTTGTTCAAAAGAATATGCTCACAGCTTTATACTCTCTTGGCAAGCCAGCTGGGGCTCTGTTGTTATTATCTGCACCCGAGTTGTACCTAGACAATAATATAGTGGCCTCTCTGTGCTAGAAGTGATACAAATGTATAGAGATGGGCAGTTCTAGCACTAAAAAACTCACAGCCTAAATTGATGGTGGGAGAGGGAAAAATACTTCAAAACAATTAGATAAAGAGCATTAAGTCAATAAGATATCTGAAAATGTATGAATAACACTCTCATTTCAAAAGCAGTGTAGTTCAGTTGATCAAGCCATCCAACAAATTTTGCTGTAGTCTACTGGCACTGAAAAAAGCATTGCAAGAAAAAAATATCCCTTATGGTGTTTTGAAATTCTCCATAGATAAGAAAAAATTAAATATGAAAATGCAGCCCTGGAGAGATCCATAGCACCCAAAGTCTCAGGGTTTTTGGTCTTTATTCAAACTAATCTCCTAAATTTTTATAATATTCTGTCATCCCTAGCTTTTGTTGGGGGATTTGCTACAGGTATAAATGGAAAGTGAGACCAAACTGAACTGTGACTGACGAGCTTCAACTGGTTAACAATATTATTACATCCTTGTGATCTGTTGACAAATGATATGTGTACTATCACGTGACAGCTAAACCTCTAAGAAAAGAAAGGAAGCAAAATAAGCAAAAGGATGCACTTAGGGGCTATCAAAAATGCACAATATTGAAATTCTGATAAAAACAGTGGCTACTAATACTTTAGCTGGAAAACAACGTACAGTGTCCTGATACTGCTTAGTCTAGAAAAAAAAAAATTCTGAAAACAACAAAACCAGGCAAGACATTTATAGTGCAGAAGAGCATACACCTGGATCAGATAGGTATTTGTGGTGGAAAAGAGTCTAGATAGGTAAAAACCTCTGCTTTTCTATAATAATCCTGTTTTTACCTGTTTGATCTAAGATGTTAATTCTTTGCTTTGCGCAATCAACATTACTGGTTACAGTAGGTGCATGTTATAAAATACATTTAATTAATTGTCCTGGCAATCCGTACCAAAATTTCTATTTGCAAACCTATCTTTTTCTGCATAGATAAGAGACAAAACCCTGAAGATGAATGTGCAATGAAAGCAAAAGAATGATTCATTTATATTTCTAAAGGTTTGTGGAAAAAAAAAAAATCATTTGCAGATATTAGTGATTTTTCTGTCTACCTTGGAGCCTATGAAATTTTGCAGAACTTCACAACCTTCATACCCTCTCTCAATCTCTATCACAAATTGAACATGTCGAGATCTTACTGCCTCCAACAATTTTGTGGCTTGCTTTTGCTTATGACAAGCACAGTGTTGAGTTTGGGTGCAAACTTAACTCAGTGACTGTCTGCCAAGCTCAGCTTCTGATAACTGGTTCCAGTGCTTGTAAGTCTGCCAAAAAGATGGTATCTGTAGTTTAAAGCATCAGGGAAGGTGGGATAATAAAGAGGGAGGTCATGAATTCTATGTCCTGGCGTACTTAAGCAGTAGCTAGTAAAATCCTCAAAATGTATGAGTAACTTGGCATCTTTTCAAACAGAACTTATGCATACTTATAGAGGCAATAGTTTGAAAGTATTGTCAGAGCCAAGGACTGGTTCAGGGCATATTTCATGCATGCTCACTTATGTCCCTCTCTAATGAATGCATTGAATTAACATAATCCCAACTGAATGGAGTCCTTTGCAATAGGAGCAACATAACACAGAAACAAACAGGCTTGGCTTTTTGGCAGTAAATTCCAGGATTTGAAATTGTTCCCATTAGCTTTCTAGACCTGATGTTATAGAATACAAATATGAAAAGACAGTAATTTCTTCAGTGTGAGGGTAGTGAGGCACCAGCACAGGTTGCCCAGAGAAGCTGTGGCTACCCTATCCCTGAAAGTGTTCAAGACAATATTGGATGGGGCTTTGAGCGACAAGCTCCAGTGGAAGGTGTCCCTGCCTGTGGCAGGGGGCTGGAACTGGATGAGTTTTTAGGTCCCTTCCAACTCAAACCAATCTATGGTTCAATGATTTCTTCTTAGAAAATTATTTATGATAAATTTTAGCAGGGATACTTCCATAAGGACAAATCATATATGAAAAGAAAATTTATTTCAACAAACATTTAGAACCTGAAAAGTGCTGCTGTTTACTGATGCATCTTCATATGTCTCTACCTTTAGAAAGTAACTTTAAAATCTATTAATTCTATGGAAGAGGTATGCCTTGTAAAATAATGACTAGTCTAGGTTACAAGCAAAATACTTAGCTCTCAGATCTATACAGACCATAGTTATCGTTAGAAACAGAGCTTACCAGTCCCTTAAGGAAGTCTGCTCTATTTCCTCTGAAAAAAATAATAAAGGGCAGATATTCCTGTTCTCAGAAGTAAATGAACTTGAAGTACAGTCTTATTGTGATAAATGCTTAGGGAAAAATGAATGTTCTGGGTATTCTAGCTATAGTTTGAGCCTTTCAAATGCAACACAGCAATAAAATTAGTACATCTACAGAAGCTTATTCAAAGGTAAGGCAAATATTGTCCCTTAACACAAACGCAGAGGTCTTCCAGCTATACAAGTGTTCCATTGAACCACTATAGCAATGAGCCTACATACTATCTTTGACATGGCAAGAATACTCTGGTCATTATCTCTGTTTTCCATGGAAAGCTATTAGTTTGAAAATGAAGAGCAATTACTGAGGAAGAGGTTCATAGTAGTCAGAATCCAAAAGCATCTTACACTGTTCAAAGGAAAGGCTGTAAAATAATGCTGCTAGGTGGTAGCAAATTCTTCCTATTTGTATGTCTATATGGTATTTTGAAGGGGATTTTTGCCTAAGTGAATAATCTTGTATTTTTAGTGGAACTACTTGTTAGGAAAGACATTGATCAGTGTGAGCACAGCCAGAATGATCTGTCATATCACAAGAAATTCAAAAGAGCAGATTCAGCAATTTCTGAAAATGTTTTATTTTCCCCTTTCCAGGGTTCCAGTGAGAATGACTGCTCCTTCCTAATCCACTGCTGAGAAGATACGCTATTTCCAAGGCATAGTGTTTCCTTTACATATGAAGAAAACATGTAATTCACTCAGTATGCAAGTTTCTAACATGTTTTTTCTTAATAGAAACACTTTTTTTAAATTTATATCCCAACCTATATTTCTATTGGGAATATTCCACATCTATTACTGTTGTGAATGCTGCTGAATGAAAAGGACAGCATGAGATGAAGCCATCTTATTTCAGCAGGTCTAAGATGCAGATTGCAGAGATGAACATTACTCCCTTAGCTGTTTGGCCCTTAATAGACAAAATACTTTCCAAAGAATAGCATTGATTCCATAGGCAGAGAAAACAGGCAGATCATAAACAGTCCATTTTGGTTTTCTAAATTACAGTTTAAATAAAAGTAACATACAGACAGCACTACCAGATTTGCTGCTATTGATGTTTTTTACACTGTACAGGCAAGTTGCAATGCTGTCATGATTCTATTTTATTAAAATTATTATTTTGTTTTTGTCATTTTTAACAAGATTTTTTGTCAGAATCATAATAATTGAAAAAAACTTCATTTGATAAAAATATTAACAAATTTTGCAGAGACAAAACATTCTAGTAAAGTCCTTATTCTGTAAAAATATTGCTAATACTATCACTAACATTGCTCACTATACAGTAGGAATGTAGTCCAAATTTTTCCACAATAGGAATGCAGGATCCGGTTTGCCAGTGAGTTCTTGTACTGTCTAGAAATTATTCTTTCTTCGTCAAAATAGGTTTTATAATATACAGGTGGAAGGGCTTCTTCAGTTAATTCTGCTAGATTATGCATACAGTATATAAGGCAAAATCAAGAACAGGTAGGTCTTTGGATATGTAGAGAAAGAAAAAGGGAAGCCATGCTTAGCCTGATTTCTATTTTTTCTTTCACACTGTTGCATTCTGCTTTACAAGGCAGGACTCTCTCTCTCATGTCTAAGTGAATCTGTAAGAAATAGAAATTTGAGTAACATACTGCATTTATTGTCTTTCTTCCTTATAACTCAAATAATCAGAAAATTCCCTGACACAAAGATATGAGCACCTGATCACTGAAGATAGGACACTGCAAACAATTTGATGCAAAAACAATGAAGCATGATGCTTCAAACAAGAACCAAGGCATCTCAGAGGCAGAATTTCACTAAGTTTTAAAAGCATACAAAAATTAGATTTAGCAGCATTTATATGTAGC
Source organism: Psittacus erithacus (assembly GCA_009867235.2). Taxonomy (NCBI): domain Eukaryota; kingdom Metazoa; phylum Chordata; class Aves; order Psittaciformes; family Psittacidae; genus Psittacus; species Psittacus erithacus. Next base: position 13,552 of record WYDI02020498.1, on the reverse strand, counting down.
AAAGATATTTAAAGGTAGTCAGCTGCATAATGAGACTATAAATTGAAGCAAAAATCACAACAAAAACAAAAAGTTGATCACAATCTTGGTGTATACTGAGGACTCAGAAAACATTATCAAAGGATTCCCCATTGCCTTTTGTCTGGAGCCTGACCAAGGCTGGAAAGAAGCTATTCATCCCATGAATAATGAATATTGCTTTGTTACCTGTTTCATTTAATCTGGAAATAAATCAGTGTAACCCATATGACGGAATGGTCTGATGTCTTACTTAATGCCACTGTCCATAGACCTGCAAAATGTGGTGTCATAAGATGTTTTGATCCAAACCACTTCTTTTTTAACAGTCCTTCCTAGTCACTAACTGCCTAGATGTTTAATTTACAGCTATATAATACATTAGTCTATATGACAAACGCATATGAACATGAACACATTGCATTGTCAAATATCCATTTGCAGAGCTAATATGGTAGAAATGTTTTGAAAATGTAGCATATCTTGTATTTGCTACAATAAACCACCTGCCAAAAGGGAGTAGCACATCTTAAAGGATGCAGTCTCCAGAATGCTGAATAACCCAGCACTCAGGAGAGCGCTGTTCGGTTTCTTCTGTGCATCTTAACATTTGCTCTGCAGGGAATATTCTCTAGGACAGCATTTAAAGAAAGCATATTAGGCTCTATGCTAATCAGCTCTGAGGCTTTCAAGTAACTGCCGCTGATTGTATCAAAAATGTGCCAAGAGAAACAAACCAAGAATGCAAAATCTATTTGAATTTTCTTTTGAAGCTGCAAGTAAAAACTCCTGGCAGAACCAGTGCTTTTAGCACTGTAAGATTTTCATACTTTGTGCACTTCAAAGTGCAAATGAGGATTATGACCTTATATATTGTGTACGCATCTATATTTTATTTATACTGCATCTGTGCAATCAGGGGGAAAGATATTTCCATGACCTTCTGCCAGCAAGGAGCCTAACAAAGCTATTCAGACCTATTGAAAATTCACAGTTAATTAAAGGTTAAAAAGGAACTTGCCAATTAGTATGAAAGATAATTGTCCTCCTTTGGCTACCTGATTGTGTTTTCCTTTGAATAAACTGAAATGTATGTTGTCATGCTGTTGGTAAATGTAATCATAAAGCACTCACAGTACCTTCTGGCTTTCAAAACACTTGGCCTTAGAAACCAAAATTCTATGTGAAATTTATAATTGTCCTTTCATTTTGCGTTTTAACATCTTTGTATGCTTGTAGGGAAAAAAAAGCCCCAAAATACTGTAAAGGCAAGCAAGGCTTTAAAGTCCACAGAAGTAGGAATTGTAGTTAGTTTTACTGTGTTTCATTCTTAAAATTACAGGGGGAAAAACTCCCTACCAAGGCTGCAGTTGTGAAATCAAAAAAGAGATAAGAAATATTAAATATCCAGTAGACCCTTTCTAACAATAATTGCAACCTTTTTCACTGAGCTACTATTTGTGTTACCAAAAACAATGCATAGTGCTTAATTCAGATTCAGAATACAAATAGCATGGAGCTGTTTTGTGTCCAGCTCATTTGATTTACCAGGTCACAGACAACAAAGCAAAGATGTGCTCTTCTCTGTCTCTCTCTCAAAATGAGCCAGGAAAAAAAATCACACCTCCAAATTCCAAATAGAGAATGAATTAATGTGTTTTGCTGAGACAAGAGCTCAGCTAATAATCCAGTAAATAGAAAAATCACTGTATTTTACCTCTAGTTGTGATCATAAGCTATCCATAAATGACTTGAATTTTCAGGACTGTCATGCTTCAAAGCTGAAGGAAACTTATTTTTATGTGATGATAAAAAATATAATGATACATATAAGAAAAATTATAATGATAAGAAAAATTATAATGTCATACTATAGTCAGTTATTTGTGGTACTAGAAAAAATACGCATATTATTGTTCCTATTCAATGATTATAGGTTTATAACTTTAAAAACTATGGCTCTGAAATTTCTCTAGTTCTGAATGAATCTTCTCTTGCAAAGACAATATGATTGCTCTTTTTCTTTCTGAATTCACTATCTTGCCTTCATTTTATACATTCTCCCTTTTCCCAGCATTGTTCCCTGCATATTTTTTTGCTTCAAATTTCTCCTCCCTTAAGTTTTTTTTCCTGCACTGTCATCCCTGTCATTATCAAACACAGAAAGACACACAAAAAAAACCAGACCAGAAGACCCCTCTAAAATTAGAATTATGTTTATCCTAGTTATAGCATTTATTCTATCTTTGCCACCTCCTGCTGTCTTCCGTCTCTTCCATCATAAGCAGTTTGGGACAGGGAGTGTTTATTGTCATCATACTGGCATGCAATGTCAATCCAATTAGTCAATCATGATTAATCTACTGACATAGGTACATTCTATTCAAGCTCTCTATAATGACAGTTAATGTTTAAATTCAAGCTTGTAATGCTTAAACATGAAAATAAATCACTTCTGGAGAAATTTCTGTCTTTTTATAGTACTAACGTAGAAGCGTGTCAAACTTTTGTGGTTAATTCTGGAAATGACCAGGACACCCTTTGATCTCTAGGCACGATGGCAAATTTACAGTGGGTTTTCTCAACCCTGAAATGCTGGAAATAATTGCATTTTTTTCCTGACATTTATGAGACGCTGGGTACTTAAGACAATTTTTCAATTTTTGCACCCACACTTCCTATTTTAATACAAATGTATGCATTCCAATAATCTGACAAAGGCATTATGAATTATTTCTCATCATATTCAAGAAGAAATGGCACTTAGTTTATATTATAAAAATTGTGAATACTGGCACAAATAACTTCTCAGTTATGTTCATCAGGAGAATTGGCTTGGCATGGAATGAGACTGCAAACAGGATGTAAGCTACAGCAAACAACTTACACATGCTGCTTTAACCAACGCTGTATAAACTTCATTGAAATTACCCTCAGTGCTCACACAGTTCTGCACACTGCACTTTTATTGAGTATTTGAGATTTCTTTTTTTGTATTCCTAGAACTTTGAAGTTGCTAATGATTATGATGAAGACAGGCTGAGAAAGTTCGGGCTGTTCAGCCAGAGAAGTCTGTGTGGAGATCTCAGAGCAGCCTTTCAGTGTCTGAAGGGGGCTGAAAGGATGCTGGAGAGGGACTCTGGGACTGTAGTGATAGGACAAGGGGTAACGGGTTCAAACTTAAACAGGGGAAGTTCAGTTTAGATATAAAGAAGAAGTTCTTCCCTGTGAATGTGGTGAGGCATTGGCACATGTTGCCAACAGAAGTTGTGAATGCTCCATCCCTGGCAATGTTCAAGGCCAGGCTGGACAGAGCTTTAGGTGACATGGTCTAGTGTGAGGCATTCCTGCCCATGGCAGGGGGATAGGAACTGGATGATCTTACGGTCCTTTCCAACCCTAACTATGCCATGATTCTATGATTATTATCATGTTGAAAAAGAGCACGTGATATTTTGAAACGACATTCAGCTCCTATGCATTAACCGAAAATCCTATAGTGATATGACTGATGCAGAGCTCCTGAATCATTTACTCTCACAGCAAGATTTGGAGACAGCAATCACATATAAATTCAAACCTTCGTTCTACTATCGTATAATTTATATGATCTGCAGATCATAACATGCAACATATCTGGCTCTGATTATATCTGGTATAATTAAATTCAAACTATGTCTGGGGATCTACCTTTTTTTACATAATTAATTAATTAGACTTACAACATTAAAAAATCTAATAACACTTGCAAAGTACACATATATATCCTAAAAAAATCCAGTCATAAGTTAATCTGTATTTTGTTTAATTCAACAAGAAAAAAAAAAAAGAGAATTAGGAAAAAGTTCAGAAAAGAAGTTCTTGTTTCATCTGGATTTATATTATCATTCAGAATTCTAATTCAAAGTTAGCACAGGATCTGGACATTGTCTTGACTGCGCCAATTTCCTGTGAGTGATTTGCAGGATATTTTCTAAATTCAGGCAGTGTTGATTCCTGGTAAGGATTTACTTTATTCTGATTATTATATCATATTATTCAAGATTGTTGAAAAGACATTTAACTGCTTTCTACAAAGACATCAAGAACTCAGTTATCAAGAGGATACAGAAATCAAAATTAGTAAAATAAATTGCTTTTAGCAGATTCTGACTATCAAAATTTTTAGTATTCTGTCCCAAGAAAATTCCATCATTTGGGTAGCTCCATTAGGAAATTATGAGAATGGATTCATATTTTTGGGGGTATATTCTAATGAGAAGGAAAAAGTTACGACAGCAAGGGTTCATCCTGCAAGGGTTCTGCTCAGCTGCTCACTATAATTTTGATCTGGCCTTTTACAATAGGTGCTGTTGTCAATTGATTTCACTTATTCCCATATTCCAAATCATACATCTTCCCAAACATCTTCCCAAGCACCCTTCTTCAGCTCTGGCTGAAGTTGTTAGAACCAGTGTAGCCCCTAAAGACAGAGTCTATGGTTCTATGATGTTGACAGAGGGATCAACATTCCCATATCTTCATAAGCTTCAAGTAAAGGTAGATTTCTACTTAGAATAGCAATAAGAAAACCGAAGACTCATAAGAGGAAGAGTTCTCATATCTTACATTACTGCTGTTGAAAAAAATGTCTGTATAAGATATATAAGCTATTTCTGCAGTGTTTACCTTTCAAGACATACAATTATGAAGTTAACACCTATCTGAAATGAAAGGCTTAAAATGTCTTCCCATTTCCCCATGCTTCTTATGGAAAATATAATTTTTTAATTAATTAAGTATATTATGCTGGCAATGAGAAACCTTTATCATCAAAATTATGTTATGTTTATAGGTTAGCCAAAATAAACGAAAAGTAAATTTCGTAGTCTGAAGTAGATCCAGTATCTGTAAAAAGTCACGCAAAATTTTTTACAGAACATGGCAATGGATATAACTAAATCAAGCTGTGACATTTTCTTTTTTATTTCCATTCTTAAAATGTATTTAAGTGAAATAGAAGCCTGAATGGAATTTGCAGACATCTAACAGTCACATCTATCACAATATCCAATGTTAGTTAGAGACAAGAAAGTTTTACTGGGCTTAAATTTATTTTCAGAGGAAAAAGCTATTCCATTATTTGTTTAGTTGGGAAGATTTCAAGCACACCCTAAATGTTAGTTCAGGGAAGAAAATGTATATGAAAACCACTGTGAGTAACTTAGAAACCTGTTGCTAAGTTTCACTGTTGCTTATGCTCTAATGTATAGGCTTTATCAATAGTGTCCAGAAAGACAGATGTGTTCCAGTGTTGCTTAAATCAGTATTTTATTTATTGACTGACTTTAACAGTTTCATCCTTTGGTATATTTTAAAGATCTCTAAGTTTGTATGCATTGTGTGTCTGAACATCACGTTTCATACTTCATCAAAATACAGATAATATTTGATTATCGCATATGTTGTCAGCTAACAAATTTAGTGAAAAATTATAGCTGAAATGAATAGCTGAAATTGAAATTAGTTCAAGTTGCAACTAGCTAGAAATGATAACTGGGCATGTTATCACTCTTGCTTATATTGTGTTGAAAAAGGATTCCAGCCATGCTGCTTATGAATTAATCTTCTCAGTCATCAAATGGAAAATGAATTCATTAATGTAGTAATCCCAAATGCAAAAAGGTAGAAAATATATAGCGCTTCTGTTGTGTTCAGGCACAATCCAGCTATGGGATAAGGATGTATTCTCCTGCTGACATGCTTATGGTTGTGAGACTGGCATCAAAAATTATAAAAGATGGCAAAGCATATCAAGCCAGATGACTTACTGCTTTTGCTTTAAAAAACCTGTGATGACAAGCTCACCATAAAATAAAAGAAAATATGGTGTTACCACATGACACCCACAGTAAGAGTACAATATTGAGACCACATTTCTACCCTGATTTACACATTAGTTTGTCAGCATCAATGGGGTGGTTTCAAAATGGCAGCAAGTAGCTCTAATGTTGTCACTAGAAAAGCTATAATCAAGCTTATAGTAATAACCAACGCAAAACTGAAGTATGTTTTAAGACAGCATGAACCTTTCCTAAATGGAGTCAATTTGGCAATACCACAGTCACTGTTCAGCTTCTATAAACTCTGTCTAGAGTCTACAGAGGCTTAAGAAGGCTGAATTACTTATGTTTGACTTCCATACAACATTTTCATGAAAGGAACACAAAATCTTCCTTTACATGTCTCCAAAAAGATAGGATTTTGTTGCCTCCTTGCTTCTGTGCCCTTCTAAAAGTGCTCACAGATTTTCCATTGTTATTTCATCATAGAGGGGGTTGTCAGTTCAGAAACACTTTTGAGAAAAATAAAGTGAAAGTTCATCAGCAGAAGAGAAAGAAAGAACCTGCTTAAGTAAACTGTGAGAGGTAATTGCCCTCCATGATAAAACTGTCTGCACAGGAGTCACATGGTAAATATCATATATCCTGCTTTATTAAGTCTTGCAACACTAGCTCGCATCCCATTCCCAGAAGTAAGCTGCAGATACAGGTAACTGTAAAAAACTGAGTGTAGAACTGGTTGAAGAACCATACTTAAAGCATAGCTGTTAAAAAAGATGTGCATGGAATAAAATTCAGCAGATCAGTACAAATATTACTTGTTAGCTGATTGATGGAACAGAAAGAATGTTTCTTTAAAGCTTTCAGTTTATGGAGAGGAACCATGAACATATTGGAAGACCATCTCATCATACAGAAGAGTGACAAACAGCATAAATTATATGAAATACACTATCTAGCTAGGAACGTCTAAGATCCTGTAGTTTAGGAGAAACAATTAACTGAACAAAGACAAATTGGAGAACCTAAACAACTGCAACAGGTGAAAAAAATGACACAGTGGTTATAGCAAATGATGTGCTGAATGTCTGTGATGTATCCACAGCATTATGCTTTTGTAATACATCACATGGGAGTGCAACCTCTAAATGTGAAAATTCTACTACATCAGGCATTTTTAAAGCCTTGCCTGCTGCATCATGTGAGCTGTTTTGAAAGACAGATTAAAGGGAGTCCAGAGAAGAGGAAGGATTATAGCTCTAGAAAGCATCTTATATAAAACCAGACTGAAGTAATCTAGATTTTTTAAACTAAAGATTACAGGAGTAAGGAGAGAGAAGATTTCGCCTTCAAGTGTGAAACTTTGCACAGAGAATATAACTAACCCATCTTCAAAAACTGCAGTAGCTATGTCAAATAGCAAAGACATTAAAATGCAATGAGGAGAATACAGGTTTATATTAAGAGAAACTGTCCCTATGATAAGGCAGTTAAGAAATGGAACATTGATTTTTGAGGCTCTGCAATATCTACTTCTGGAGATTTTAGAGGCCATATTAGACAAATATTTGTCAAGATTATCACAGCTCATAGTTAATCTTGCCTTAACTCAGACAGATAGAGTAGAAAATTTCTTGACTTCTTGACATCCCTTGCAGTTTTGTTTTCTACATTTCTATGATATGTAGAATAGGACTACTGTGATTTAATTAACTATGAAGGTGGTTGTAAGGATAAGTGTATTAAAGATTTCATGGAAGTGAGGACCAGATAACAAATTGCCTTTGAAATGCAGGTGAAAAAAATGAAAGGGAAAATATATGGAGAACTCTATTTTCAATATTGTGGAAGATCTTACATGACAAGCAATTAATTGAAAAAGCTGATATGATCCAGAAAGCTGGTGATGCTGTAAAATGTCTATCCTAGAATTCATTATAAGAACTTAACATGAGCTTCTTGCTAAATTAAACATCCTGCTTTTATCTGAAAGTGTCAAATCACATTTGTGCAGAAACTGTCTGAGTTTTGAAACTGTGAAAAAAAGCCAAAAAGTCAGTGTAAATTACCAGAAAATGAAAGCAAAGTCCAATGCCTACTCCAAACAAAAGCAAACCCACCCCTTTCAAATTAAAAAGCACAGAAAATTCATTCATTTTATGTTATAGAGAATAAAGCCCGAATGTGTTGTGGTAGGAATGATACCACTAGAAGGAAAAAAAAATTGTTCTGTTGTACAACTTGATAGGTTGCGGCAAATGAACTGTATACGTACTGTCCCTATTGAGAAGACAAGACAATTTCTTCTGATGACAAAAGAATGCAAATATTGCCATTTCTGACCACCAATAAAAGCTATTAAGGAAACAGCAGGGGATAAGTATTTGTTTGCCACAATTGAATGTTGAGTTTATCTGTATTCACTATAGTGTGTGCACACAGCCATGCACAGGAAGCACATGTACTCCTTGGTGCATAGGCTTTCCCTTTGCATTGTTCACAATGAAAAATTTATATGTGTATTTATGTGCTGCTCAACTGGTTTATAGGTATTTCTGTGATTGCCAGGACTAATGAAGCATGGTTTCCAAAATCAGTATCTCATGCAGATTCACTCTTGACAAACAAAAGGTGACATGATCTTTTCCACTACGGGGGCACTTACTTATTGACCGTTTCTAGCAAGAAAACTAATTGTCACATACGCTGCTTAAACTTATTGTCTTCTGGTTCTTTCAACTTCTAAATGTGATTGAATTGTTCTGAAATTCAGAAGTTGCCAGAGGCACACATTAACATCCAGAATATAGATTAATCACATGTAATTATTTTTTTAAGTATGAGACTGAAAACACTTTTTAAGCTAAAATTATGTTTTTGCAGTAATAAATAATAGATGTTTCTGATTTTTTAACATTTTTTCTTTCACAGTAATCTCAGATTTGAATGTCACTGAAGTAAATGCTTATCTTTGGAGCACATTTATAAATAAACAAAAGCATTGAAATAAAACAGCCAAGATGGAAAAGATCCACATTCAACAAGAGGACAAGTGGTATGGGGTATCTAAAAAAAAAATGACAAAAATAACATAAAAATAAGAGAAAACAGTATTAAGAGCAAATAAATAAAAAGAGGAAACTAATGAAGAGAGCTGTAGAAAGTCCATCATTGAGGACTGAAACAGCAGAAGTGGAAGAGAAGACTGAAGGCTAAACCAGCATTTAATTAAAACTATTAATTGAAATTATTTATGATTGCACAGGGAACTGTTATTTCAACAGTCAGTGAATATTAAATTAAATGCCAAGCACTTTTGCCTTCATTTATTCTTTTTATTATTTAAAAATAGATTTCTAGCTGAATAAGGACCTGTAAAACACCATTCTTTCTGCTTTCATTACTAGAAGGCAAAAAAAAAAAAAAGAAAAGCCCCTAAAAAACCAAACCACAAAAAATCACATTCTTCTAATTTTGAAGCCAATCTTAAGTTTTATTAATGGGATATTTCTTAAGACTTGTGTGGCAGCAGTAGAATTTCTGACTGAGGAATATTGATAGTGCCTTAAAACACTCATTTTCCATTTCTGCATTTGGAAATACACTTGCATAATATCTTCAAAAAAAGTTAAAATGGGAATTCATATGTTATTTAATGCATCTCAACTTTAAGAACTGGTCAGTGAATAAAATCACCTGTCTCAGTTTGGTAGTCCTCCGAAATAAGCTCACTTGAGTCTTTAGAAAATGCCTGAAGCTGCTTTAATTCTGGACATGTAAATTAATGTGATACAGACGTGTAACATAAAAAATAATGCTGAAGACACAAAAAATGTCCTCCATTATGTGATCAAATTCTTTGTGTATTGAAGGAGATCTTGTTTGTGAACATGAGCTGTATGGAAGTGGGTATAAAAATGACATTGAGTGCCCAGTACATTTTCTACCCCTCACTTTCTGTATGACATTAGACAAAAAGCCTACTTTCTTTCAGGGCAAATTAGCCTAATACATCTAATCTTCCTAACAGCCCCTATGGTAGATGAAAAAGACACAATACTCCAGGGGAAGTCAGAAGTGGCTAAATTAGGTACCTGCTGGAAAGAAAGCCTCCAGCAGGGAGCCTTTAGTTCTATGACTACCAAAAAAGTTGACTAAAATGAACTAGGCTCAAGACAGTTTTTACGAATAACTTCTTCAGTGCTTGTCTCCTTCCACTATAAAACAGAAATTACATCATCTACCTTCCTCTACAAGGTCACAGAGATTCATATTGGACTGTTAGCTATCAGCAAACTATTGTTTTACTGTGATATTATTTAGGAAAACCTTAAGTTTTCAAGCTTTAACAATGCCTCTGAAAGTACTTCTCTTACTGCTCTCAGAGTCAGTATTTTTGTTAGAAAAACAAAAAACAAAAGCTTTCACCTCAGAAGATAAGGTACTCATTTTGCTAGTATTCATGTGATGTGCTTTGACTCAATCAAATTTGAACCCAGTGTATCAAGTTTTTACTAATAGAAAGGGTTATCTGCACACACGCTAGAATAGTTGATATAAAACATGACTGCTAACAACTGTTTGTCACACAGCATGAAATGGAAGAAACTGAATACAATGGATTAAACAGGAGAGCAAAATAAATTGGGCAGAATTGCTCAGAGAGAAGGACTGAAGGAAAGATAATGGCATGAAAAGTACTACAGGATCAACTGAGAGAAACAGCAGAAAGAATTACAGAGTGTAAGGCAGAAACAGAAGATAGATGAGAAAATTAGATCAAAAGCTACCAAGTGAACTACTTAGAAGGTTATTAATTTAAGAGCTGGCAAGACGGTTCTAAGGTTAAGGTGATGAAAGCATATGTAGACAGACTACAGCATCAGAAAAGGTTAAAGAGTCTAGCTAAAGCTGTAAGAATTGGGAAACTGAGTGAAGATTGCAGGTCTGTTCCAAACCACTCCACCTCATGCAAACTGTGTACAGGTAAGCTGGTGAAATCCCCAATTTTCATTTAAGCCAGTAGACGAGTGGTAGACTAGTGGTGTTTCTATCACTGCCAGGAACTTGCAGTAAAATTAGGCAAATCATGTTTTTCATCAGAATTTCCTCATCTATACTATCTTGTTTATTAATCTTCACAAATTATTGCAAAATAGAAAATTATCTTTAGGAATGTTTTCATTTTCTATGAATGACAGGTAATAATTGCCATTGACTAAGTTTATAAAGTACTTTCTGTCTTAAAGAATTACCAAGCTTGTTTCTAATTTGCATAATATAAACATTAATACTATTAAGAGAGTGTGTATGATTCACAGAATGACAAAATGGTCACGGCTGGCAGAGATGTCTGGAACCTAGCCATCACCCTCTGCTCAAACAGGGTCACCTAGAGCAGGCTAACCAGGACTGTGTCCAGATGGCTTTCGAATATCTCAATATCTCCCAAGGATGGACACTTCACAACCTCTTTGAGCAACCTGTGCTCAGTCACACTCATAGTTAGAACTGCTTTTCTTGTTTTACAGAGGGAGCCTTATATGTTTCTGTTTGTGCTCAGTGACTCTTGTCTTGTTACTGGGCACCACTGGAAAGTGATTTGCTCCATTTTCTTTGTACATTAAGGTACTTTTACACAGTGATAAGACCCACACCCTGCCCCCAAAAGCCTTTTCTCCAGGCTGAACAGTCCCAGATCTCTCAGCCTTGTCACACTAGACTCTCCCCAGTATCTCCAGATCTCTCTTGCTCTGGGGAGGCCAGAAATGGACAGAGTGTTCCAGGTGGGGCCTCAACAACGCTGAGCAGAGGGGATCACCTACTTAAACCTGAATGCAAAACTGCTCATAGTGGAGCCTAGGATACCATTATCCTTTTTTACCACAAGCACACCTTACTGGCTCATGTTCAGCACGGCCACCAGGTCTATTAAGAGACTAATTTACAATGATTGTTTGCAAGATCAGCTACTATAGTTCATTTCTTATATATCATTCTTTCAGGATAGCTGTATGGATTGAAAACTAAATTTACTGTCAACTTGAATGCCATTTTTGAAATGTTAAAGAACACTTTGCGCTATTGGCCATTTTTTATTTTATGCTTGTAGGTAATACTTTAGACCCAATATGCATATACTTCAAGATCTATAAAGGTACAGTTTCCTTCACTTAAAGGGAATAAATAGAAAAGAGACAGGTACAGCCAAATGTCTAGAATTCAAACATTCCTTCAAAGCGGTAATCTTTGTTCTAGCTAAGTTCTAGCTATTCCAACTGCTATTCCACTGCCTTCTTATATTTAATTTGTATGCAAATACTCCATGCAATGGTGTATTAAAACATTTCAGGCTCCTTCAAATGCTGGATTGTGCTGATCAATAACAGGGACAATTGCTGGAATAAGTTAAATAATACTAGAGAGCCTACAGTCCCAGTAATGTAATTTAGACCTCTGCCCACATTTAAGCAAGTATAAACCAATATAAGCTTTTCCTAAACACTTCAGATGCTATAGAATTAAGAACTAACACCTAAAACCTAAACTTAGGTAAAGAAAAGTGAAAAAGAGCTCGTGAATGTATGCAAATGTAATCTACAGGGTGAAGATACTGATAATTTAATAATACTGATAATTAAAGTGAGATGCAGCCATGAAGCATTGCTAGGCATTAGAAGCTGAAATGAATAAATCAGCAGCATTAGCAGACAGTGCATGGCTGTGTGGAGCTTATTTGCTAACCTAGTAACTGAAGGGAGAAATATCTGCACAACATTGTCTTTTTTATTTGATTCCACACTAATGCCTGTTGCAGTCATTGGAATTCTTTCCATTGAATTCAAATACAAAAGAAAATGTTTTGAAACAAAGAAATAAACTAGCTCCTAGTATCTTCACTATCTGGAATATTAAAGGAGGAAAATATTAAATGAAATAAAAATTATTTGACACTTCTTTCCTGTAGAGAGCAATTTTTGTTCCCTTTAGGACATCGCTATTGTCAAGAAGCTTTTAACTCATTTGTCCAAATTGCTTGAGTAGTTTAATTCTACTGCAACTCTGTTAAAGTCACTAGGAGTTTTGCCAGTTCAACTTCACTGAATTTAGTTGAGTTATGCTAAGAAAGTGTTTCAATGACGTAGTGAATCACGTCACTTAAAATTCAGTTTTTGCACCCTTGTTTATAGCTTTAAATTTCTTTGTAGGTTGTCCTTTTTCTCTTCTAAACAATTCCATTCCATTCTCCTACACTTGGTTTTTCCTGATAGAATTTTATCAAATCTGAGTTCCAAATGGCAGTTGAATTTGTTTATGCACTTTCCTGGTTTGCAGCCCAACCCTTCTGTATCAGTTCTGTTCCCACCAAGGAGGCAGGAAGAGGAGTCATATGGTATTTTTACAGCCATTTGGTACTGCTATGATGATGACTTCACAGCTCTTTGCAAAAATTGTCACTTGATCGATGGGGTTTTGTTATGTTTTTTTCCACATCTTCTCATCATTAACAGCAAGAGATGTGTATGCACATATGCACATGTCCTGGGTTCAGCAGCAGCAGTCATTTTTTTCTCCTTCTTAGTAGCTGGTGCAGTGCTGTGTTTTTGACTTTCAACCTGGGAACAGCGCTGATAGCACCGATGTTTTCAGTTGCTGCTCAGTAATGTTTACTCTGACCAAGGACTTTCTGAGCCTCATGCTCTGCCAGGGAG
>WYDI02020497.1:0-10824 GCA_009867235.2 Psittacus erithacus | reverse complement strand
AAGGACAGGTTGTGGGGGGAAAACAAGCAGGCTACATGCTTTGTCTAATTTACGAATAAGCTTAAACCACAACAGCAGGTAACTAACAATGCTGATTATTATTCCCAATAATAATGTTATCTCTTACTCATTATTCCATTCTTAGAAAATTTCTTTCATAAATCCCTGCTGTACCATTCCAAATTTTAACTGTGACCAAGAGACATAATCCATTTTTAATTGAGATTCAATTACCCCTTTTTTCATTAAATTAAGCTGCAAGCATATGACTGCCGTGCATCAGAACAGGCATACCTAGAAATTAACAAAAAAAATATCCGCAGGAGTTTCTGAATAACTGGGGGGGGGTTCCCCGTAGGCCTTTAGTATCCTAATATGTTGCTGAGTATATAATTCAATTAAAACACAAATTGTATAAATCAAATAATATGAAATAACATATTGATAGAAGATTACGTAGATTTGCCTTTTGTCTACTCACTCTGTTTTTGGAACTTCTCTTCTAAGCCAGTAGAAATCAGATTGAGCTGCATATTTGCGAGTTTGCAACACATTGCCAAAATAGTCACTTTCTGTAAACTTCAGCTGCACAGACAAAGCACAGGCATTTTTAAAGCACATCAAAAGAAACAAAAGCTGACAGAAAACAAACATGACTTTCATTTTAAACAACTCAATCATCTAATTTTTTTAGCCATTATCAAAGCAAGTAAAATGTTCACGGTTGGTAGGAGGAAAAAATATTATGTGAGCTTAGTTAAGAAACAGTGGCTGAACAGATCTACAAAAGGGACTGGAACATTGGAAAAGCTCTTCCCTGATCAGAGAGGAGCTGAGGAAATCAGAAGTGCCCAACGATGAATTGCAGACTGCACATTTCTATGGCTGTTATTAAGACAACCTCTTTTCCAGAAGGAAGTAGGCTTACTTTTATTTTTAAAAGTGCATTTTAAAACCACTTAAAAAAAAAAAAGTAAAAAAGCCCTCCTTTTCAGTTCATTTTGCATTTTATTACAAATACTTCATACTCTGTGCTCTCCAACAGTTCTGCCACTGCTTTCTTACTGTTTCACACATTAAATGTTTACAGACATAGGACTTCATGCTTCCATAAACCTCCAAATCTAACAACAACCCTTACACATGCACACAATTAACCATGCAAGAAAAAGAAATGTTATTAGTTTCTAAATCCAGATGATATCCTTGTCACCAGTTTCAAGCAATCCTGGCACTTGTGAGGATGTGGCACTTCAGATGTAAACTATGGGTTTGCACCCGCGATTAACAAGTGTTTTTCACTAGACATTACTACTTATCTGCGCAAAAAAGTCTGCACAATGAGTGATAAAGTTGGTCACATCCCCTTTCTCATTACACTGCCTTCACAGCACCATTTTACTCTGCTCTTTCCAGGAACAAGAACTAGGTTGGTAGAGTTAGTTCTCCAAAGTTTTCTGAATAAATTATTCCTCTATTTAGCATCTGTTCGTGTTTTCTGGCTAAGATGACTAGCACACTTGTATTTTAGCGGTTCAGGGTCAAGTTGTGATTCTACTCTGTCTGTAGAATAAAATTAAGGACATGCATGCCACATTTCCCCCTTTGGAAAATGGTAAAATAAATTATTATTCATCATTTGCCTTCCTGCCTTGGGTAGGCTGAACAGATAGTGAATCAGGAAGGAGTGCCTCCATAGTATCCTTATCTAGCAGCCAGCATATTAGGCTTATACATCGGTTTGGACTTCTAGGAACAATTATAAGCAACAACCATAAAAAAATTTCATAGCCTGGAGAGGAGAGCTTACATAGGGCATCATAAACTGTGATATTTTAAGGAAATATGCATTACTATTTTTGAAGACCATTACTTTGAGGATAAATGCTTTTGGTTTGCTTCATTTATATAAGTAATTGCAAAATTTATGGCTGTGTATGTCTAACCTTTAAAATGCTTAATAGCAGGAAGGTTCTTTGCACCCAGGCACATTTTACTCCCAGCAGGCCTCATGGTCATCTCACTTAGACAGGGTTTGACAATTCAGACATTAGAGCTAGCATGCTTAATCCAACATCTAAAAATAACCCCGCAAGCAGAACTTCAGATGCATGCCAAACAAAAGAGAAGCTTTGATTTTAGACAGCAATGAAACAGAGCAAAGAATGGATGCAATATGTAAAAGAAGAAATCTGCAAGTCTAACACTTACTGTTTTGATGTCTTCATTAATATATGTGTCATTCATTATAAACTGAGGGTAACCAACTTTTGCCATAACTGCTTTTGCCTTTGAAAAATTAAAAATAAAACAAAGTATTGGCAGATAGAACTATTTCTCAACTATATTTTTTCCCCTTCACCAGCCACCCAGCATCTTTGTGGAAACAACGCATTTCCAGAAGAAAAGCAGCAAGATACAAAAGGGTAAGGGAACATACCAAGAAGTAACATATGACAAATACAAAGAATAAATTAAAGACATGATGGACTAAAGGTAGCACAAAAGGGTAGCACAAAGCTTTCACTTTGTATGTTTTCAGGATGCTGAATATAATTTCTCCTGAATTCTTTGGAATTCCCCTCACCACTCAGAAAGCACTCTTCTGGAAATTTGTTCTTCAAAATCAGATGTCTAAACTCAAATGAATACTGCAAGATGCGAAGTGCTATAAATGGACTGGTCTTTAAACCAACTGCAGCCATACCAACCCGGCATTCTGCTCTCTGAAAGCAAAGCCTGAACCTCTCTGGGGTCCACCAGCTTGTCTTTCCCTCTTGCTACAGTGAGTGACTGTTCAAGGGAAGATTCCCCTGGAAGATCTCCCTTCCTCCACAATGAAATTCTGGCTCTGTTCCCCCCATTCAGACTGTCTCAATACAAGAGGGCATCCTATGACAGCAAGAATTAGAAATGTCTGTTCCACGACTGTAAAAAGGAAGCTCATGGAGGATTGCCTTCATTTAATCAGAATTATTTTGTCTCTCCTTTTATCTTTCAAGAAGGCCTCTTTGCTTCATCAAACTTCAATTTCTTAATTGCATTTCTAACCCAAAGTCATAATCCTCCATTTGTGACATCACAATTAATTGTGGTTGAGATAATTAAGATGTCACAAACAGAAGATTACAATTTCAGGTAGGCAATTAGCAGCAGGAGCAGATGATCTCTTAAACAAGAAAGATCCCATTGTCATGCAAATGTCCCTAGTGATAAAAAAAAAGCAATGGAAGACAAATGCTGAACAGGAAATACGAAATCAGCCAAATTAATTCTCAACAACATTTTCTCAATTTTCCAGAAGGTAGAGCAGCCTTTCAAGATATTTTAAGTCCCTGGACTGGGGATAAAAAGGTAGTAGTGGGGGAAGCACAGTTCATCTGCAAGTCTCTATATAATCAAGAGTGTCTCTTTTTTTCCTGGTGATGTTGTCAGCTCCAGCTGACTGAACTTTGCAAGGAACTGGAAAATTTCCTTTTCCATTTCCAGTGTTTTAATCCTGGTTGCGACTAGTCTTGAGAAAACAAAGAGCGAAAGCCATCAGATTTAGTTTCTATTAAGTCAGCTGCTTAAACAAGTCTGGTGAATCTCTAATCTTCTGCATGTGTTTCCAAGTACCCATCTGAATCACAGTAGCCTTTGTGTTGAGTCTACTTAATTGAGCCCCTTCACGTTTTGATTAAACAGATTAAATCTAAACCCCAATTTTGATGAAGAGCAAGCCCTTTAAAAGCAATTTATAGCACAACGTGTGAAAAATCAAGAGAGTCTTTTAAAGGAAAAGTAAAGATTATCTGTGTTAGTATGTCTCACTAATGATTTAGCCAGTACAGTGTTGATCAAAAATTACTGATCTTTTTTTTTTCTTGGCACATAAAAGAATATTTTTGGGTTTGAGCTGTGTTATATCGTTTAAAGACAATCTTAATTTCTTCCTGTCTTCCAAATAAAAGCAAATAAATTCATGCCTCACTGGCTGTAAACACAGAGGACTATGAAGCCAGCCTAGATCTGGCGGTGCTTCTTTGTTGAAAGAAGCAGAGGTGGTCCCAGCCCTCAAACCCATGCTGCTAGTTGTTTGGTTGTGACCACAGTATGTCCATCCCTACACTGCATGAACATTTTCGGGTCTTTGTGGAATATCTGCCACATCCATCTGGATCTCTTCTTCCACAGCAGATTCTTCCCACAGGCTTTGCATGAGGTCCAAGCCTATTCAGTTGAGCCCAGCAAACAGCCCAATTTACACAACAGACTAGTTAGAAAGCATTGTATTAAGAGCAGGCTTCTAAATTTTCATATTGGATATCACTTGCTTACTTGGCTCTTTTCTGTTCACTTGAGTAATATTTAACGGCATTTCAAAGACTCCTTATTCATACAGCATGAGCAAGTGGATAACTCTTCTACAACTGGCTTGCTGTTTGATAATGAATTCAGTATTTTCTCCTTGATAAGATTAAAAGTATGTTTAAGAGACTGGCCTTCCAGGAGGTATGCACATACATACAGGGAAGGCAAATGAAATGTGACAAATGTACAAGAGCCAGCCGTGAGGTAATTGCACATGAATCCGCCGTAAACACACTGCGCACAACTTTTTATGGTTTAAAGGCTCATTTAATTCCTTTCTCTAATTTGCATATTAAATAACCATGTGTACAGGAAGAAAAGAGGTGATGGGGTACTCCCCCCAGCTATTATTAAGTTCTCAGCCTACCTTAGGCTGTCGAGTAAATTAAGAAAACTCATCACTGCAAGCTTCCTCCCCTGCCACTAAAAGCAACAGGCTCTTGCAGGGGGTGACGCAGAGAAGCAGCATGCTTTAGAGTAAGTCATGATAACTGTTTTCTATCCCAGCAGCCAGAAAGAGCAGGCTTCAAGGCAGAAGACTCAGAGTGGGACTACTCCCTCTACCGCTAATTATACATGTAAGTTTCCCCACTGATTTCCACACAGTTAGGATTTTATCATCAGGATGTCTTTCTGTCAGGATGAGAGCATTGCAAGTCAGTTTACTACAGACACAAAATATAAACGACCTTTCACTTCTGTCTTAACAACTTGCCAATGTGGGAACGCACACATTTTTCAATGCTACAAAGCATCCCAATTTCCAGTCTCGTTGAATTTTCACTTGACAGCCAAGCTTGGCATGTGAGCCTTCTGACAATCAGAATATAATTTGGGCATTTTATAGGCCTGGTAGCAACATCACATACTGATGTATTGTACTTGCTGTAAAAAACCCAAGACAAATAAAAAACCCCCATATATCTCACCCTGACAAAGTTTTATGAGTCTGACACAGATATTCTGTATATCAACTTGACTCATAATAATTTTGTGAAGATAATTTTCAAGGTTCTAAAAATATAAAAATTTAATACAATTACAGTTCACTGAAAAATTAGGAAGAAACACATTCTGAAAGCTAAAATAATTCACAGCAAAGTAATGTTCCATTTAATTACAAAGATTAATTCAGCCTTTATATGTGTGTCTGGTCTTTTCGTTTTTCATTGAAAACAGATGATTCAAGAGCCATCTGCTAAAACTGCTGCATAAATATCATTGCATCTACGTAGATTTTAGGTATAGAAAAACTAGAAAAATAGAGTACAAAATACAGAAAAATTCCATTACAGGGCTAAAGCCCAATCCTACAGATATGGGTAGGAAGTGACCCATTGACTTGAGTGGCAGATGGGCCAGACCCACCTGAATGGTGTGTATTTCTTGCATTCATATGCAGGGCCACGTAAAATGTCAGGGATTTGCACATCATCAACTGCAATCAAAAGTGAAGTGGCAACTCAAACATGAACACTTGGCCTGAAATGGTTGTTTCTAAGAGCGCCTAACCTGCAGTGAACTGGCTATAATCCATACTCCAGAATATAGCTAATCATAAAACTACTTACTGTTAAACTTTGGCTTTAACTTTTTTCTTATATTTGCATATCACAATAATGTAAAGTCTGTAGACTTTTCAAAATTTATAGAGGTAGTGGTTCATTTAATAATAATTCACATACCACCACCTCACACTGCACCAAAACCCTCCCCTCTGTATTTCAATAATTGGTTTTGATGTTCTAAATTAGTTTATTATGAAGATGGACAATACAGCTATCATTCCATTCTTGCAATAGCTTGAGGCTAGGAGTTAAAAATAAATAGACAGATAGAGAGATAGATAGAGATATAGATATAGATAGATTGACTTGTGTGAATAATCACACTCATCACATACACAGAAAGCTGTTTTCAGTAAAATATACACTGTGGATTTAAAAGTAGTTGAGTCTATCTGACAGCTTTGTCCTGCCAAATGAAAAAAATATGTCCTAGTCCTCGCTCTTCTCCCCCGCTCTTCGCATCTCTCTCCATGCTTCTGCTCATGCTCCCTGCACCCACAGCCTCCAAAGGCTGCCTCAGCTCTTGCCACATCTTTCTAGGAGACTGTTTAGCTCACTAACACAGCATAAATCTATGCAAGTTCTTCTCCCAGCTAATTTTCCAACAGATCAATGAGCTGAATCACTCACTACACAGAGAGACCCAGCAACTATTGGAACTAGTACAAGGCAAGTGCTCAGAACATATAATGTGGAAAACTGAGGAAGGAACAGCAAATGGGTTGTATGTTACATTAGTTACCTCTTTGTCTTCATCATCTTTTGAAACCAAAGCCTTATTCAAAGAAAACTTACTGACAAGAAAATATTACCTACTGCACTTCAGAATACCATACCATACATTGCCATCCTAGGAAGCAGAGGGGAAAGGGACAAAATTTTCAGAGCAAACTGTTGGTTGGGATTATATATTCAGTCTTAATATCCACAATTAAACAATAAAAGACATTATTATTATTATTACTAACCATAAAGTTGCAAGCACCTAAATGTTTACTAGGACTGCTGTGCACAGAAGAGTGAAAAGCAACAATATACATCAGAATATCACTCTCCCCAGCACTAAATCCCTTTTGCTTCTGGTTTTCAGTGGTTCAAGCACTGTGATACCAAATCCACTGGAATTAAATTTTCAGTTTAAACTAATCCTGTATTTTGATTTTTTTTTTTTAGCAATAGAACTGAACTAGATCACAGAAAATGTGAAACAGTTTTACTGCTATAAATACACAAATTCACTGTGAAAATTTCAGAAATGTAACTCCTCAGTTCAATGCAGCAGTATAATTAATAGACCCACTCATATTTTCTCCCACCAGCTTAGTTCCAATCTCATTCTGCTGCCAGCTTTGCTTTAATTTTGCTAAGAATAATAATTCCATTTTATTTAAATTCTATTTTTCATTTATAACTTCTGTATGACAATTACCACAATTCCATTATTTTATACATAGAATATTATATGTTACAGACATAAATGCTGTCTTTGATGAACAGAATCACAGCTCTGTAAACAAAATAAATTTCTTCATGGCATACAGCAAATGTCTTCTTCCCCTGTAATTATACAATACATACGGGCACTTACACAGCAGAGCAGCACAACTGAGTACGTGGCAAAAGATGTGTTTAACACATAACCATTACTGTCCACAGTTCCTCAGGCAGATTTAAGGGTCTCTGGGTTTTCAGAGGAGCTAGGATCATGCGTACAGACCAGAAGAAAGGATAGTGCACAGATATGCAGAGCCTGCACTAGGTCCAGCTATGACATCACGGCACCACGGCAGCAGTGACAGGCCCACTCCAGCATGGAGATTTCTGGGCTGGATTCCCCACTAAAAACCTGTGGATAGCTTAGGGCATGACTATACTGGAGTGTATGTGGACAGCAGGAGCTCCTCCAGCTGCACTGCAAACAAGCCAGAAACAAGAGCTGGAAGCACAGACTATTATTTTTATTATGCCTGTATATATATATATATATATATCTGCTGCTAAAGCTGCCTTTTATGGGGCTGTAATAGCCCATGCACTCTAGTTAATATTGGGTACATCCTTAGCACTTTAGAAGACTGTACCTTGTCATGGCTTTATTTTCAGGCAATCCTCTATGTTTTCTAATTAAATTTTCTCTTAAAACAAAACCAAAACACACAGACGTACACACACACACACAAAACCACCACAAACAAACCAACAAACCCTTCAACAAACAACAAACCTCAACTAAACACACATCCTCAACTCAAAATTCATGTATTTGTCTTTTGAAACCACATTACATATCCTTACGAAATAAATTTTGCACCAGAATCATAAGGATTTGCAATGACACAACAAAAAAATCTATCTTTAACTTGGCTTCTCCATGTTAGTGAGCTGCAGGAATTACTATATTGCATTTTTTTGTTGAAACTGCTTCCTACATTCATTTCACTGTTCACCCCCAGAGCTCCACATCAGTCAATCCGTACTCCCACTTTCACGCCACTTCTTGCTAGAAACACACCCATCTTGCTGCAAAATCTTTTCTGTTGCTTTGGTTTAAAAACAGGTTTAACAAAAACCACTGGACTGACAAAATAAAAGTCCCAAGGACCCAAAAATCCTGGTGTGCTGAAGAGATCTCTAGTACCAAACACTGAGAGAGGAGCAGCCTCAGGGACCAGGAAAGGGCAAGGAAGCTCTCTCTCCCCCACAGCTGTATAGGCTATGGGTAACCACAGCTTCTAGTTTGGCGGTTTTATATGCAAAACTCTGAATAACATGTTCCAGGGAGGGACAACTTCCGGCCTTAGCCTCTGCTTCCATCAGTTCATATCCTTTTAACTTTTTCAAGGTTATCTTTATTTAAGCAAAGGTTGCAGAGCAATTTGGGGGGTTTTTTGTTAATAAATAGAATGTGAAAAATTCTCTTTTCGTTTCTAGCCACAAGTGAGAATCAGATCCAGTCTAGATACAGCTGAGATGGGGCATGGTAGAGACTTTTTCTTATATGATTCTAAAACTGAAATAGGCACCAAGGATCTAAACACAAGCATCATTTGGCTCAGGACTTGCACGTTTTCTCTCTGGAGAGAACTTCCTTTTGCTTGAACAGGGACCCTGACCAGCAGTGTACCAATAAGTATGTCACTGCAGGTTGCCCATGCCTTATAATATAAGGGAGAAAGCAAATGTATACATAGGCAAAAAGGTAGGCTGAGGAATATAGAAAAAACATATGCAGGAAATGCTCTAATTTCTACTCAAGACCAAATCCCTCACTATTTCCAAACTTTACATATTTTTGTTTTTTAAATAAATTATGCATATATATTTATTTTCACTTTGATGGAATTCACCAGTTATCCAGAAAACTGGGCACCAAGATACCTCACAGCTCCTTCACAAAGAAGGGCAGCTGAAGAAGTCCTTATTCTTAGGCACAGTGTCTTGGCATCTGAAAGGCCTCTAAAGAAATTACCTCCTTGTGGTAAAGCTGCTCTAAAAGTAAACTCCAACAATACTAGTACCCGAGGCCATTTAAACATTTCACAGCTTTGCTTCAAACCTCCATGACTAGTACAATACCAGGGCAAGTTAAAGCGCTTCTCAGGCTCCTGTTCCTGGACAGCTCGATGCTCAAGGCTGAGGATTCGTGTGGGAACCCCAGCCCACAGCCCTACCTTGCTGAACTTCCTGCTCACTCCCAGCGGGCAGGCAGCTTTCCTCTTGGTGGCTCAGGTGGGCTGAACCCAGGACCACAGGACATAGAGATCGCCACAGTCAGGAAATGCATATTCATTGAAAATAGAGAGGCAATGACAAGCAAACACCTGAGCATGCCCTTGTAGACTCCTCCATACAGAGAATGGGTCTCACATACTTCGATATCTGCTACTGCTGAGCTAGGAGCACTACAATGTCTTTGTAACTGTTCCTCTACAGAAGGAAGTTTGACTTGATGACACAACAAAGATAATGAAAGCTAAAGCTGGAACTGCCAGACACTTCCAGGGGCAGTGGAGGACTTGCTGCCCTTTGGAAGAAGCAATCTGTCTTCTGGCATACCAATGCTTTCATGTTGCTTTTCTGCTACAGAAACTTCAGATTCACCCTGGTCCCTGGTCATCTGCAGGTGTGCCCATCCATCTTTCTCCCTCTTTCTATTTCAAGCATGAGATTTGTCACAAGTGTTTTGAGGTCATGCATCCATTCTGGCCTTAAGGAGTCATGGCCAAGTCTGAAAAATGACAGCTGCAAGATGAGGGTTAAATACAATTTCCTCTCCCTTCACTCTTTTCCACTATCTGTTTGCATGATGTTCAGGTTATTAATGCAAGTGACATCCCTGTACAACTGAGTGAGCAGTACCAGGAGCTAGATAACGAGGGAGAAGCTGACAGCAGTGATCTAACCCCAGAGATAAGAGATAAACAAACATGCCATGGGTATTAGTTGCAGCTCTGGCCAGTGGCGAAGAACATCTCCTGTAGTCACTGAACAGGAAAGCCCAGTCCTCCTGAGAAGGTTAAATTAAATTCAGGAAGTGAGAGAGATTATTCTTTAAGTTCAAAAATTAATGATTGTAATGAAAAGTAAACATTTGAATAAAAAAAAAAAAAAGAAAAAAGTGTTGTTAATCTGATGGAAAGTGAAGACCTATTTTTTATTCAGAGGAAAGTGTGGAACACTTCTACGTTAGAAGGAAAGCACCTTGCAATCTTTGTATCTTCCAGGTGAAAAATGTTACTCTAAACACTGGCATTTTCCAAACAGCTTCTCAGGGACAGTGTGGGAATAGTAGAATCATAGAATAGTTAGGGTTGGAAAGGACCTTGAGATCATCAAGTTCCAGCCCCCCTGCCATGGGCAGGGACACCTCACACTAAACCATGTCACCCAAGGCTCTGTCCAA
>WYDI02020496.1:0-21543 GCA_009867235.2 Psittacus erithacus | reverse complement strand
TTAAACAGGGGAAGTTTAGATTGGCTATAAGGAAGAAGTTCTTTACTGTGAGGGTGGTGAGGCACTGGAATGGGTTGTCCAAAGAATGCTCCAAAGAATGTCCAAAGAATGGTAAATGCTCCATCCCTGGAGGTGTTCAAGACCAGGTTGGACAGAGCCTTGGGTGACATGGTCTAATGTGAGGTGTCCCTGCCCATGGAAGGGGGCTCAGAACTAGGTGATCTTATGGTACTTTCCAACCCAAACCATTCTATGTGTCTATGATTCCTGGGTGAGCTGGAGCATGTGTGCCACAGCAGCTGATGCTAATAAGGAACAGGAAAGCTGTGGCTCTTTTATTTATCCTTGTAATCCTGCAAATGGTGTGTATGGACTTCCTCTCCCTGCTATATCCCTGGTCTGCTGCATAACCACAGTGTTAGAGCTAAACTATTTAAGGACACATGCACCAACCCTCAGAGATGGTTCAGCTAGATACTTATCCAGGCTGATAATCAGTATACCAGGGAATGCAATGCAACACATTAATGCAATAAAATCACAAGTATCTCTGGAAGTTATCCCAAAACCATCCAGATGTCATAAGAGGGTGACTTTCCCACAGATGTTTCAAGCCCTCCCATACTGACTGGCGTCCTCATAGTAAAGTTTTCTGCGGCGGCACCCAGATTTGATTTTTCTTGTGCAGTGTAAACCTCTTTACTCTGTTTTGGCTCTGCTTTCTCTTTTAACATATTCTTCATTGTACAACTGGCTTAGCATGTCCCCTGTGATCAATCACATCACTATTATCTTCCTTATTAATCACAACTGGTATTCAATTGGCGTGTTTTGACAACCTTATCAGTAAGATTTGTGTCCTCATTTGACCTCAGCCTGTCGGGGATGGGGGGACAAGGGAGTCCTTGAACAAGCCTCAGCCAGAATGATAAATACTGAACAGAAGAGACATCTTTCTTTGTGATGTCTTGCTATGCTCTGTAAGAAATAATGGGTCAGCCTATTACTAGCCTGAGTGCCTGCACTAAATGCCTCAGGACCCCTTGCCCTCACTGGATTCAGCAGGCACAGTCAGAACACACAGAGTACTACACCATGTAGTACTTAATCATCTGTTTTAGTGCAAGGAATCCCATCCCTGTTCTTTCCCAGTTCTCTCTCCATCCTGCGAGTATGGTTGAGTCAGCACCTGCCATCACTTTATGAGCACCAGAACATGAAATCCTCTGAAGCTGCCCTGCCATTGCTCCTGTCAGGTCTCACCAGTAAACATGGAAGAGTGGTCTGGTACCTTAGCTTTCTAAAGGGATTCACAACAACACTGGATTTCTGCTGAGAGAAAGCAGGACACCCAGTCTCAAAGTGTTTAGCCACAGTTTTGATTCCAGAAAAATTACTGAGCAAGGCCTTCAGGATTTAGCCCATGAATTGTGATTCTCGTAGCACACACAGATCCTGAGTTAATTTGATGTCAGGGAGCAATCATGTCAGGGAGCAATCCTCCTGCTTCTGCTCCTGGTAGGGCAATAGTCTTAATGTCTGTAGCTCTCATTAACTGCAAGTTGCTGCACAGGAAGCAATTACAGACAAGGCCTGAGCTGCCAGGTCTCATGGCTGCCTTCCTGGGTCTCGTTAAGCATCTAGGAACAATTGGATGGATGGAATGTGCTAATGAACATATTCCCCTCCACCTGTCTTGTCCTACTGCTTACATCAGTCACATGCTGGAGCCAGGGCAAACCAGGCCAGTCAGGTAAAGGTCTCAGTGGGGGACTGTCTTCAAGCAGCAAATGCTGAGGTGTGTGTGTACTTCAGCCCTGCACAGAGCAACTCGGGAAGGGAGGTGTGGAATATAAGGACTTTTCCTATAGCTATCCTGTGAAAGGCTGCCTTGCAAAGGAAGCTCCTGGAAAGAGAAGGCTGTGTCTCCTTACATTTTCCTAAATCACCAGATGACACTAGAGAATATGCAAGATCAGGCAAAATTGTCTGGGTGTCCTGCAAGAGAAAAGCCAGCTGAACTAGCTGTAACATGGTGTAGACTGCAAACGCAGAACATACATGCAAGCTTGGTTTTGGTCTGGGGCACGTTGTACCCTCTTCTCAAGCCCACTGCCAATGTGCCGGGCTGTCAGTGAGGGTTACACAAATCTCACATGGGGTGTCTGTACCAAGCAAGTTATCCCTTACCCAGTTATAAGCTGTCCTGAAAGAGGTTCCCATTATTTTTTCCCTTCCTCTGATGACACATTTTCTACACCACAAAGCTGCTTTGATCTGGACAACTCAAGAGTCATGCTGTGCGGTGGGCTTTCCCTTAAAAACTCTTGGCAATTTCTCACGCTGGCAGCTATGCCTCTGCTCTGGGCCACTGCTCAGAGGTCCTCCAAACCTCTGAGCAGGGGGCTGGGTGCTTTCATATAGTTCTGGGCCTTTTTTCTTCCCATGGCCTTCATCTGCTTGTCCTTGAGTCTTGGCTGCCTTAAACGGCTGCAACTAGTAGCATACTTGAGTCCAAACCTTCCATGTATACAGGAACTTAACCTGATCTAACCTCGCACTGTTGACTTCTTCCTTATGTTCCTCCTCTGCATCCAGGTCAGCACATAGAACTTTTGCAATGTGGCACTCCTGTTTCATGACCCACATGGATTAGGTGCAATTGGACAGACTTATCCATGTTCCTTTGAAAAGCTGCCTCTGACTTAGGGTTTAGGGCAGGAGAAAGGCTAGTTTGATCTCGTGTGGTGTAACCATATGTGTCAGAGAAATAATACTTGGAGATCTGCTTATTTAAATGGAGAATTTAGCTCTATCCGACCTGGGTTTTAGTCATGTTGCTGACTGAAGGGCTGCTGCTTTGGGTTTTGATTCTGGTTTCTGGAGCAGATGGTGTATGCGAGGCTGTGTGCTAGCTTTCTGCCTATTGCTGCCTGTAGCTGGATGTGGTCCTGGAATATACTTTTGGCAATAACCATGAGGCACCAGCTCAGCCAAACCATTCTGCCTGGCAGCCTATGAGAAGACTGTCCCTGCTGTCCAGCAAGGATTTTGGAGCTACTGTTTAAAGATATCCTGCCACCAGAACAGCATTGCAGAAGCCAACATGGGTTTCAGGCACAGAAAATGCAGCTTTTCATGGTTTTATTCTTGACCTCACTGGAAAAGAGAGAAAGTTTTCAGCTGCCACGTGGTCTGCAGATGTGTAATTGGTGGTGTCCATCCATTTCCCCAAGGGCACTCATCCATGCAAAAGCTGCCACCAGCCACCTCTGCAACTAGGCTACATGGCAGCAGTCCTGGCTCCTGATGGCAGGAGGCTGCCTGAGCACCCAGGGTATGGTGTGCCTCACTGCCTCTTTTAGAGGCATACCAGGGCCCTCTGTGCCAATTGGAGGTCTCTGAGCCAGACAGCAACTCGCTGCCTGGGCCGGTGGGCTGCCCCCTTACCTTTATCATCGGCCATGAAGTGTCAATCAGTAGACTCTGCTAACAGGGACTTCAGCTCACTCTAAGAGCATGTAGTCACTTCATGCAATGCTAATCCTGCAGGACTTTCCAGCTGTGCCCCTCCTCTCTTCACTTACTCTGCTGCAGCAGTGTATAGAGGCAAAGTGAACGAGACTCCTCTCTTTCTCCCATCGTCCATTCAGTCCTGCTCACACTCCTAAACATGCTTCCTCTTCTCTTTTGTCTGATTTATAAAGGGTTCCAGTTTCTCCAAGCTCAGTTGATTTCCCACCTGCTCCTCCCTTGCCTTTCTGGGCCATGTTCTGCAACAAGTGTGAGCTATGCAAAATGCTTGTCTCCCATCAGGTGTAACAGATATTACCATCACTTCTGCCCAGCTCCACTGCCCGTAATAAGGATGTAAATAATGCATGAGCTGATTCTAGATGAGGATCAGATATGTGCAGCTGTGAGTTATTATGTGGTACTGTGCTTTAAGGCTGGTGAAAAAAGCCACTTTACAGCTATTTAGGAATTTTGTATTCTTTTCCCAGGAGCTTTCATCTGAATATGCTCCAAGATAACATCTTAATTAGTCACATTCCTTCATTTCAGTTTTTGCTTGGCTCTTGGTTAAAAGGCTGAGGTCTCCCTGGATCAGGGTCACAGCAAAGCCCGTGGGAGGTGGGTGATAATGGCTGTGGAGACTTTTTGACCGAGGAAGGACAAGCAGAAAGCTGAAAGGGGACGATTGTTCCAAGCTCCTTGTCTCTCCCCTCACTCTGAAGTGCCCTGAATAATACAGCCTAAACCATCCCTATCTGGAGGCCTATGGATACCTCCCATCTTTGACTGCAGGATGGAGAGAGTTCACCCTGGGTAGGATGTTAGCACTGGGGAAACGAAGCAACCATTTATCTCTCCAGAACATTTTGACTGTGCTTCCTGTTCAAGTTTTCATCTTCTGTGAAATGACGGGCAAATCAGACACAACACAAAGCAAATAGTCTCCAAAGCTATGGAAATAGTCACTTTTGGGCACTTTTTTGTTCAGCTATTACGAGTACTCTTTTCTAAATCTTTCCCTGTCTTTGTTGATGTCGCTGCTTGCTCGCTGAGACACATCAAAAGACTTGCAATGCTCCTTTCTTCTCCTGTGCAAAAGGCGCCTGTGCCTCTTACTGGCTCATGCTGATGTTTCCAGCACACTTGACATGGTTTAGTG
Organism: Psittacus erithacus; assembly: GCA_009867235.2. Classification (NCBI taxonomy): domain Eukaryota; kingdom Metazoa; phylum Chordata; class Aves; order Psittaciformes; family Psittacidae; genus Psittacus; species Psittacus erithacus. The sequence goes on along the minus strand of WYDI02020496.1, from coordinate 16,868 downwards.
TGAGGTGTCCCTGCCCATGGCAGGGGGGCTAGAACTTGATGATCTTAAGGTCCTTTCCAACCCTAACTATTCTGTGATTCTATGATTCTATGACACACACAAGTCAAATGATTCCTCTCCTGCTTCTGAGTTTGTGCATCATGAACCAACTAACACATGTGAGTATTCTTTCCACAGCCCAGGGCAGGCAGACAGCGTGACAAGGCAGCATGGCCAAAAAACAATGAGCTTAGGTCAGGAAGGCTTTGTTTTGCAAAGCATCTCACCAGGAACAACTCAACCCCAACACAGGCGTGTGCTTAGATGGAGGGGCACCGTCATGAGATTTCCACCCTCCCCAGATGGGAAACTGCAGGCAGCCAGAGTGAATGTCAGAGGGTCAAACAGAGTGGAGATGCCACGTTCCCAGGATGTTTTAATATTATAAAGAATGTTTTAGGGTTATACATAAGGTGTTCTGGGAGCAGAAGAGGCTGAAAGACCAGTCCTTCTAGCTGGTCCTCATTCTCCCCAGAGCTGGGATGGTGTATGTGGAACAAAGTGGGGTCCTTGCTTCAGAACGCTTCTTCTTATGTGGGAGCACAGGGCAAGGTTGGGACTGCCCAGGGGCAAGGATCTAGGCCTTAAACTGTGGGGAGAAGCTTGTGCACAGCACTTCATTCATGGCCTATCCTAGTGTGCTGGGGTCTTGGTGAAGACATAATGTGCAATGATGTGGGGAAAGACTACTGCAATGCACAACATTAAGCTGAGGAGGTTCAGCATTTACTTGAGCTTTTTGGGTTTTGTCACTTTGCAGTTTCTAACAATTTTTCATCTCATCTTGTACATGGCATTCTGTCCCCAGCTGAGCTGTTGCTTTGTTCCTAGTGATAGCTCCAGTATGTTGTTCTCTCAAGAACTGCAACTAAATCAAGTGTCTTAAACTAACCTTCCTGTAGGTGGACAGAGTCATTGGTACCCATGTTATGCTGTTCTTCACTGGAGTACCAAGTGCAGGCTAACACAAGGCACCAACTCGGGTCACAGGAAGGACAGTCTCCATGACGGAGGGCAGACGGGCAGCGGCCCACCAGTGTTTTTCCCCCAAGACGTGGACACCACCATTTGCCAGTGTGAGAGCGGGGGTGGGCAGAAGGGACCTGTGTGCCTCTAGTGATGACTCTGCAAAGGAATGTGCGTTTTCTTTAGCTTTGTCAGGGGGAAAAAGGCTTCTGGCCTGGCCATCTGCATCCAGGCTGCCTCTCAGCACTGTGGAGGGCACTGCCTGGGAAAAATCAAGACCAATAAAAGAAAAACGGTTGGAAAGATTGTGACTTGACAGTGCCCAAAGCCTAGGCAGGAGCAGAGGACATCAGCAAGCAGTCCTCTGGCAGTGACTCCAGGAGATGAAATGAGAAGCCATTAGAGGAGCCTGGAAATTCCCATCTCTTTGTGACTCAGAGCTGAGCACATGAGAGCAGGAGAGAGATTTCAGAAAGACCTGAGAACTGCAGGGAGTGCTGCTGGTGCTGGCCCTTTGTTTGGCTCATCTTTCTTCATAACACCTGTTACACTGCCTCAGAGGCAAGAGACCTGGATCCTATTCATCTGTGGTCGTTAGAAATCCATTTTTAACTTTGCTGAGAAAAAATGGTCCATCCAGCACCCTCCAGTTATGTTTCATTTAGTGGCATACTTTTGGCTGAAGGATTTTCAGTGGTGTTTAAAACTGTTACACATCCAGCACTTCCATAGCTTCCTGGGTGATGCGCACCAGATATTTGCATTGGGAATATCTGGAAATCCTGCTGGGATCCTTCCTAGGTTTCCTCTGCAATGTGGTGCTGCAGTAAGCATTCCCAGCTGCACCCACAGACACGGTCACATCCCTCTCCCATTTGCTGACATATGGAATGAATAGCTAGCAGCCTTATTGACATTTCTATACAGGGCACAACTGCCATAACAAAAAGATACCAGGCATCCAATTTAGCTGCAAATTTACCTCTGTCACACAGTCCTTAGACCTGCAATTCTGAAACACACTGCCATAACAAATACCAGGTTTTTCCAGTATAGATACTGAGAAGTTCAAGTATTCCCACACACTGTCATCCTTTCTGAATATTTCTTTTCTTTTGAGTCTGAAGCAATACAGCAAATCAGTAGTAAAGCACTTGGATGACTTCTACATCAACACTCAAGAAAACAGTGTCAGAACTCAGGAAGAGGGAAGGGGAGCTCAAAAAGAAGAGGCTTTTAATTTCATTTAATGATGTCTACTAATATTTGCAATGTCAGAAGATGAAGCAACATCATCTACATCTGGAGAAAAGGAAATAGTTGTAGTTCCATTTTCAAATCCTAAAACTCATGAAGTGACAAATGCGTTTGTCCTATCTGAAAAAAATGTTATTCTTAATTGTAATACTGTCACCACTGCCAGCTCTCACAGCTTCAGTGTGTGGCTCATGACAAATGGTGTCTTTTCAAGCCCTGTCTTGGGTATATAGGAATCTCAACAATGCTTGTTTTTTAAGCTTGAAAGTATATTCCAGAGCAGAACCTGAAGGCTGAAAAAGTGGAAGACAGAGAATTCACTATATATTGACTTTTTTAAATCTCGTCATTTTTAAGAAAGTGTGATCATTTTGTCTTATTTTTTAGTTTTCCAAGATAGCAACACCACAGGACAGGAATGCGCAATACACATGTGGGCACATACATGTCACTTCAATTGCTGCTGCCATGTCTCTCTGCAGAGAATATCCTTTGGTTTTGCATTTATCATGTTTCTACATGCAAGCCTTGTAGTTTTACATACCTATTGGACCTTTACATGTATAGAAGGTGCAAGAATATGTAATTATACTTCTGATTGTTCACCTGGGTACATTTCCTCAGCTAGTCTGGGAAGACGCATGCCATAATACCTGGAGGAGTATTCATACCATAGGATCATGAGGATAAACTTTCTGGAAGACATCTAATAATGTGGTTTAAAAACTCAAAAAGAACCTGAAAAAAACCCCAGCTCATCAGACACTAGATTTTCACACGGAGATACAGAGAAACTAGAAATGAAGGAGTTTCCAGGAGATGTTTTTCTGCTGCTGAAGACTGATGGGAACATGCAGGTAAGTCAGATGCTTAGACCAAGGCAGTTGGTGCACATATTTTAGCATATATATTTTTATAGGACATCAGAGAGCATTAAAAAGCAGAACTGCCCATCTCCTAGCTTCCTGGAAGTGCTGGCCACTCATTCACGTACAGAGCAGCAATGCTTCTTAGGTATTGAGCCACCACTGACTGTCACTGTGCAGACAGAACACTGTTGTAGGATGCAGGAATGCCTGGCTGTGGGGATTTGACTTGAAATAGACCTTCATCCAGTCTGAACAAACATTTTCATGCTAAGCCACAGAAAGAAGTTGTCAAGACGATGGTTTCACACACTGAAATTAGAATATTTCTTGTAAATATTAGCCCAGCTTTGTTCCTTTGAATATGGAGGACCCTCAGCACAGGAGAACACAGAGTTTATGGTCACATGGGCACTCTTCCTGTGACAAACAGGAAGAGCAGCAAAAGCAGCAAACCCAGGAAGATAAAGCCAGGCAGAGAGGAGGGGAGCTATGGCAGCCAGGGGAGCAGGACAGAGGACAGGCTGTGTTTTAGTCACCTCAGCCCCTGCTAGGTGCTCCTTCAGAGAAGGGACAGGTATCCGCAGGCGTTGAGGTGTGCCTGTGGACACTTTTGTGGGAGTATAACCTGTGGGATGCTTTTGAAAAGTTAGCTGAATTTTGCCCTTTGTTTTCTCCCTGCCAGGCTGGGAGCCCATTCTGCCACTGTGCTGAGTGCCCTCAGCTCTTTCTGCCACTGGCTGTAAGCTGAGGGTATGCCATCATTGGTGGGAGGTAAGGCAGTGCATCCTTGGACCAAAAGAAATAGCTCCATTTTACTATGGCTCCAAGGTGAGGCTTTTGATGGTCCCCCTCTTGGAAGGTTGCTGATGAGATGGTGCTCATTTCCATCTATGAAAAGCTTTGAGATCCTTGCTTGGACCATGATGTGGAAGCATAACATCTTGTAGGTAACAGTGTCCTGAATGGAAAATTCAGCAGGAGCCTGGCCAGAGGCAGCTTTTGGAATCACTTGGAAGGAGTACCTCAAACATACTGTCTGGCACTCAACAGCAGGGAGCATGAGAGCAAGACCTTGGCTGCTCAGCCCACATGCACTGGCACACTGCTAGGGCAGGAATTCATTTGGGCTATCCCTCACCTTTTGGGGTCAAAAGGAGTTAAATTATCAAGCCAATAGATGATTTAAACTGCCTGATCTTACCCAGCTCATTCTGACGGAAGGACATCCGGGAGCAGCCTCAACATGTTGAAGAGACAGCAGTCTCCATCAGAGATGAGCAGTTTGTATCTATTTGGTTTGAACTATTTGGTTTGAAGATGGCAGGGTAAAACATGTCCTTCTAGAAACAGCCACAAGATATGGAGAGGATGGGGCAACTTGTTTCCTTCTGGGATTTCAAGCAAAGGCTTGGTGATGGCTGTATTTACCAGGCAGCTGCCTACTGTGAACTAGACAACATTAGTTTTATAAGCTGTCAAAATGCAAGGGTGCTGGGACATTGCTGATGTGTGGGATTCAGACCAACACCCTTCCTGGCACTGTACTTCATGCTCCTAGCAGAGCCCATCCTTACCTAGAGCAATTCATAGAAATCAATAGACTCTGTTTGCAGTTACCCCAGAATAGGACAGCAGAAGCCCCTGAGAAGTTCATGTCCCCAGAAGAGCCGTGTGCTTTAGTACAAAGCACACCCACCCTTTTCTCTGGCCTCTGTCTTGAGGATGACTCATGCAGAGTTCTGCTTGCTGTTGCCTCTGTCATTCCAGTGAGTCTGCTGTGATTCAGCCGTTCTCATTTTGAACTCCCTCAGAGCATTCAGTCAATTCCAGCTTACCAAGGTTGGAAACTAATGAAATCAACATGATACAATTTCCAGAGATGCTTGGTACCCCTGGTGCTCAGCCACCTTTCTCTGCTGAATCGTCTGGCAGCTTCTCTGCAGGAGCATGATTAACTCCCACACTTGGTGGGACAGCAGACATGCGGATGTTTGCCACCATCTTCAGTGAATAGTACATGTTCCAACCAAGTGCTTTTTGCCACATGTTATGAAGAAAATATGACATGCTATACAACAGAAGTATTTGAGAATATTGTCTTAATGGGCCAGATGGTGTAGGGCTGTCACCGGTGGCCTTGAGAGTCATGGCTTTCCATTAAAAAGCAGATGTCCTGTCTGAAACAGGAAGATGCAAAATTAAGAAAGATAAAAGGTTCAGCATTTCCAAAGGTGCTCAGTATGCGGAGCAGATGCGGTAGAAACTCCTCTGAGTAGATCTGGAAAGTTGAGGGAGGGTCACATCTAGGAGCTCAAGTACAAGCTTGAGTGGAAAAATATGTATGAAGGAGATCCTGAGAAGAACAGCTGATAGGGAGAGCCAGGGAAACGTGTCTACAAATCAGCCTGGCATTCTTGCAGTAAACAGCATAAATAGATATTTGAACAGGCAACAAGTTACTTTAAATGGGAAGAGATGAAGGAATAGAATAAAACAGGTTTTGTTGTTTAGAAAGTTCCACTACATTTAGCAAAGGGCTGAAGAAAGTATGGGATGAGGACAGACTTGTTTTGGGGAAGGTTGCCAACTGACCTGTGATGTTATTGTAAAAACCTATTTTGGGGCTTGCGCAAGTATTGGGAGGTAGTTTTTAAAGATTCCAGGGAAAAAGGAAACCAAAGCAACAAGTTCTGGTGAAATCTCTTTTCTGCCTGCTTTTGTGAGCAATAACAACTCAAGTTACAGCTGAACATTATTCGTATTTGAGATTCAGCACACTACCTTTTCATTTCCAGTGAGAGAATTTCCAGCGCACATCTGTGAACCATCTAATAAGTCCTACAGCAAAAACAGGAAAGATGAATGATGACATTAACCAGTAAAACAAAACAAGGAAAAAAATTCAAAGACAACCAAAAAATTCCTGTTTGGAAGGAAACTCAAAACAAAGGACTCCCCCTCTCCCTTCCACCCCCCTTTTTTTTTGTATCCTATAAAGAGCATAAAGGGCACACATATAATTTCTTTTCCTTTGGGACACAACTGCAAACCACATAATGGCAAAAGACATTCAAAACAAGTTGGCCAGAAGACTGGAGCAAATGCCTTGCTCTGATGGAAATGCCTCAGCACTGATGCTGATCGCAGGACCTCTGCTCCTTCTCAAGTAAAAGCTCCATCACTATTGCACACCCACGGACTGGGTTGGTCCTTGGCTCAAGGGTGACAGAACAAAAACATGACTTCCTGCAGAACACATGACTTTGCTTAGCCATCTGCAGAGCCTCCTGGGCACAGGGTGTGATGAGATCAGAGGAACAACCCTGGTCCCTGTAACAACAAGTTCCTTTTGGGGACTACCAACACCATCAACAAACCCCTTTGGCTTCCTGGAAACGATTGCTTTTCTTTTTAGCAAGTTGCTCCTTCACTGCCAGGTGACCAGATTTCACACCCACCTCTATACTTTGAAAGATAAGAGTACAAAGAAGTCTTGATCACACCCCAGCCATCTCCTCTCTAATGTGAACAATCCTGGCTTTCCAGTCTTTCCTCTTAAGGAAGCTGATGCCCTTGGCAATTTGCCCTTCTATAACCTGCTGTATCCTGCAGATGCAGAGACCAGAACTACACACCCTACCTCAGATGTGGGTGCACCAAGCTGGAGCAGCAAAATGGTGCCCTCCATCTTCTCAGCAGATTCCCTGAGGATGCTCACCATTCTCCTGGCTTTCCAGGTGCCACCAAACACTGAGCCAAGGTTTTCAGGGAACAGTCAATGGTGACTTCAAGAGCTGTTTCTTGAGTAATGGCAGCCAGCTGTGAGTTCAGCACCAGGTGAGCACGATTTCGACTATTCTCCCCAAAACATTGTCTTGCCTTTGTGTGATCTGAAAAGTCAGTGTTGAGCCCTAACCTTTCCTTTCCACTTTCAAATGACAAAAGGATCTTTTTTCCAGTCCCTGGTGACTTAGTATCTTCATAGCATTTGTTGAGAAACTGTTAAAGCTATCTGAAAATCCACATACATTGTGTCCAATTTATCTATGTACTTATTATCCCCCCAAGGAGTTCCAGCAGACAGATGAGGCAGGATCATCCCTTAGAGCAATCATGTTGACTCCTTGACATCACCTTTCTCTGTGTGTACAGTGGTCTTACGGCTCTGCTGTCATGGGAGGGATAGAAGTGAGATTCATTGGCCTGTTGTTCCCCAAGGTCCCCCCTAGCTGGGAGCTACACTGGCAATTCTGCCCTCCTCCAGCACAGAGGCCATCTATAATGACAGTTCATACACTTACAGCTCCACATGGGAACTATCATGTAAATGGTGCCTGGTCCTGCTGGTTTACTGACCTCCAGCTCTCTGGCCTGATATTTCCTGTAAATCCAGTTGAGATTGGTCTAGCTCTTCTGATGAATTGCTATCAAGTGTATGTTGGGTCTGGGGCTCTCCCAGGGGCTCTTTATGTACCAGGAAAGACTGGTACATAAAACTCACTGAGCATTTCTGCTGATTCCTTGTCTTCCCCGAGTGCCCTTTTACATATTTGTTGTCAAATTAGTTGGCTTCCTGCCTTTGCTATATAAAGAACTATTTACTATCAGCCTTTGCCAGACTCAACTCACATTCTTTTTTAGCCCTTTTAATTTCTGGTATATGGTTGACTTGCCACATTTTATGGGCTTTCCTGTTCTTCTAATTAGGGTAAGCTTCAAATTTCTTAAACATTAACTTATAGCCTGTGATACCATCCTTAACGTTGCTGCTGAGCCATGAAGCAGACTTTTTGGACCACATTGTTTCCTTTTCAAATTGTGGCATGACTTTTACCTGGGATTTCAGTGTAAGAATTTTGAGCAGCAGCTGAGCTGCCTGTCCTCTTCTTGCTTTTTGACTGCTCTTTTTCAGGTTCTCTTTCTTTCTCTCTCTTTTTTTTTTTTTTTTTTACTTTATATTTTATTCAATCTCGTTTTGCAATACTCCTGAAATTGAATATTGGGTCATTCTTTCCCATTGCAACACTGATCTAATTGTACTGTGATTATTGTCACAGAACTGCTCTCCCATTAACATCTGAAGGAGGTTCTGTGTGCCATCCCACATCAAATCCAGAATAGCATCTTTTTGTAGGTTCTAGGATAGGTTTTTTAGGAAATGATCGTTTATTGTATCTCTGCATCTCATGTTGATGAGGCATTGATCCAAATGTGGGTAATAGAAATTCCCTCTTCCTATAACCTGCCTTAAACATATAGCTTCTTTAATCCCACTTGGCAGTTCACAGGATCACAGAATAGGTGAGGTTGAAAGGCATCTCTGGAGACCCATGCATCAGCCTACCCCTGCTCAAAGAAGGGTCAGCCACAGCAGGTTGCTCAGGGCCATGTTCAGTTGGGATCTGAGCATGTCCAAAGATAGAGGCTTCACAACCCCTCTGGCAAACTGAACAGTATTAGACTGTCTGCACAGTATGACATCATTTTCCTTACATTTAAACAGAATTTGCTGTATTTCAGTTTGTGTCCATTATCTCTTGTCCTTTCACTGAATATTACTGAGAAGAGTCTGGTTCTGTCTTCTTGTCCTTGGCTTTCTCAGAAAGGTAGGAGAAAGGGTTAGTAGCATGCTAATTAAATCATAGAATCATAGAACAGTTTAGATTGGAAGGGACATCTAATTCACACCCCCCTGAAGTAAGCAGGGACATTTTAAATTAGATTGGGCTGCTCAGAGCCCTGTCCAACTTGACCTTGAATGTTTCCAAGGATGGGGCATCTACCACCTCTCTGGGCAACCTGTTCCAGCGTTTCACCACCCTCATCATAAAAAATGCCTTCCTTATATCTAGTTTAAATCTCTTTCAGTTTAAAACTACTACTGCTTGTCCTATTGCAACAGGCCTTAGTAAAAAGTCATTCGCCATCTTTCTTATAAGCTCCCTTTAAGTAATTGCAGCGATGGAGTTCTCAGAGTTCAGCACAGCCTGGTCAGGTTTGCAATTCCTGATAGTCCTTTTTCTTGTAAGGATCCATGTAAAGATCCCCTCTGTTTTGTACTCATGGGACTACATTTGGAGTACTGTTCAGTTTGGATCTCCTAATAAAAGAAGGACATTGACAAATTAGAAACAGTCCAGTAGAGGGTCACCACCCAAGATGGTCATGTTGCTGCAGCACACACTGTGGGAAGAGGGACTGCAAAAACTGGTTTTGTTAACCCTGGGGAAGAGAAGGCTGAGGGAGGGTCTTCATGCTGCCTACATCTACTGAATAGGAAAGACTGAGTTACGTGCTTCTTAGACACGCACAGCAAAAGGAGAGTAGATGTGGTTACAACTTGCAAGAGAAATTCCAGCTGGACAGAAAACATTTTCACCAGGGTACTTAACCAGTGGAACAGGTTGCCCAGAAAGGTGGTGGGATCTCCATACTTGGAGATACCCACCACCTGGCTGAACTAGGCCCTGAGAAACATGAAGTCACTTTGAAATGAGTTATACTTTGAGCAGTAATTTTTCCTCCTCCCTTAGCTGTTGGCATTCCTTTTCCTGAAAACTCACCTATAACTTACAGCAAGATAATTGCCTTCTCTGGGCAGAAGCATTTGTGAATGCCAGGCTTCATTACCAGTCCGTGCAAAGAACACATTTAATGATACAGCTGTCTGGTAATAGAACGAGTTTGGCATCTCATAGTGCCTCAGAACATAAAGCTGAGTGCCCTCCAGGGTAGAGAGGGCAAGGCTAAAATGAATAACTCATCCATGCAAGGCAAGATGGAAAAGACTCCAGAACAGACACGGAGACATTGCTCCTTTGCAGGCAAACTAATCCCTGCTTTCCCATCCTTTCATGTAATCCACCCACCACAGAAAGTTGCTAGCCAGGACTTGGAAAGTAAAATGTGCCTTAAATGAATGGGTTTGGGAACATCTGTTTGTGAGTAACTTCTTGTTCTCTACATATGATAATGGTTATGAATTAGTGTGCAGAATACTGAACTTGTTTACAGCTCCTTGGAACTATATGTTTTGAATCATTAATAAGGAGTGGTTTTAAATGCTGAATTTCTCATCAATATGAGCATTGCTGTTTTCCCCTTCCCTAAATAGGTGCAACTCAGTTTGCCCATTAAGTATCAGTGAGATTCACTTCCTGCCACTATTTCAGCAGCCACAGAGATCAACACTTTTATTATCACAGTCTGTCCTACTTGGTATGTTGATATTCATGACAGTTACCCAGCAAAACAGAACCATTTTCACATGGTCTCTAAAACATAGTCCAGGTTTAATCTGTCCTGACACCAAAGGAAGTAGGAAATATTTAGTGGGAGGTGGTGGGTCTGTTTGTTTAAAGTATACCTGGGAAACAAAGAACCTAAAACGAAATTATCCCTAGCTCAGAATATATATATTTACCCTTCTTTCAGTGTACAGCAGGGTAGTCCCTTCTGAGTTGGGCTAACCATAGGATTCAGGAAGAGGACTCTGCATCAAATGCTCTGCCTCAAAGAATTTTCTATGATCTAATTCTCACCTTACTCATCTCAGATGCTTCTTTCTCTCTTTGCTTTTCAATCTATGCTTTAGGCAGCCATTCTGTTGTGGGGCTATCACCTTTAAAAACAAAAAAAATAAGTTTTTAGTAGAAGTACGTATGTGCAAATCCCAGCTAATCATTACACTGACTTAAGCTCTGGCTAGTGTTAAGCGCAGATTTGTGGAGCTGTGGATTTGCTGAGTTCCCCACACACAGTGCATGGTTTTTGCTTCTTCCTTCCTGTTGCTTTCATCTGATACTGCCTCTGCCTTGATGCTTATTTTCTCTAGGTTGCAATGTGAGCCCCACGAATGCTGCCACTCCTGTGTGTGGCTGGGAGGTCTACATTCCAGCTCCCCATCTGAAGCCCATCAGAGCTGGGAGTGAGAATAGTCCATGACATATTCCAGCAGGAATGCCTTTTTAAAAGAGTTTTTCTGGCAGCCCTCCAAACACAGCAAGTGCGGGACAGGGATCTGGTTTCACCTCTAATGCAAGAAATATTCATGTGAAAACTTCTCTTCCACAGAAGAGATTGCAACAGCAGTTAAAAATTGTAATTAGTTTCCTGGTGTTATCTGATTTTGATAAGCAGACCCATGCACCGCACCCACATAACCACACTCACACCCTCTCATAGCTAAATTAACCTGAAGTGAATGAATAGTGTGGTTTTTCTTGTGTCAGAAAAGACACTCAAAATGGCTTGGGGATGGCGGCACAAGTTTATCAGACAAGTTGAGATGACAAGAAAAAATACCAAATAATGAGAAAATTCACTTTATGAATATACAGGCTATATTTTGGATTTCTTATTACTTATTTGGATTTTATTATTCTGCACCTTCCTCAGTGCAGAATTTGAGGGGGGAAGACTCTAGCTGTAATGTGCTACAGTCTCTGAGGGAGCGAGCCCATGACCACTGCCCACCAGGATGACCTCTCCCAGACAGCTTTTAAACCAGCTTCCCATGAGAGAATATTTTTCATGAAACAACCAGCCCTCCTCTGCTCACCATTCTGAGAAAAACCTACCAAAAATAAACCTAGGAAACAATACACACCTCTGCTAGCCGCTGAAAATCAGCAGATGTTTGCTTCACGTCATCCTGCACTGTTTCACCCACTAATCCCTCTCAGTCCTCAGGTGCTCCTACCTGTTGCTGGACCCCCCAAGCATATCACCTCTCCCCTTGCCAACTCCCTCTGTGGTTTGTGGGTGTCATTACCTTAGTCTATTAAAAGTATTTTATTGAAAGTGAACTGATCTCAAAGCGATCCTTCCCAACTAGTACCATGAAAACTGCAGCTTCTGCCTCAGACCTGTAAAAAAGATCTTGGTTGTCCAAAGATTTTGGTATGGTTTTTGATGGCATAGGTTGGTCTCATAAAAAATAAACCTGCAGTCCTCTCCTTGTTTGTGTCCTTACACCTTCAGACCTGTAACAATGACAAGTAACATTGTGGGCTAGACATAGCCACTTCCCAACATTACAGAAAGGCTTACGCTTAGGCTCCCTTCTGGAACCAAATCACTCCAACAACAAAGATTTCTCCTCATAACAAAGGCAGAGTGTCTCCTTTGCTGTCTCTGGTGGTTTATGTGAGTGTAAAAGACATGCAGACACAGCAGAGAAAGAAAAGATAGCAACTAAGGGCAGACAAACACAGAAGTCTTCATAGCAGGAAAAATCTCCCCACACTAGCACAGACTTTTGGCTGAAAGATAATGCCTTTGTTCCTGGCTCCAAGATGCTGTCACTCCTATTTCATTTCTTCTGCTCTAAAAGAAACAGATTTCTGCACATGCTTTGTAAATGAAAGGGATTGTGCTACAAAACTTCATTGTTATTTTTTCTTCTTAGCAGACACTGCCTGCAGGGTCCCTCCTTTCAGCCAACAGCTTGTCAGAATGCAGCAATAGTATGATGAAGGAGTTTGATGTGGTACCTTCATCCTTATTAGCCATTATTGATCCAAAGGAAGGAGAAGCAGGCTGTACTGGGTGGATGTTGGAGCATCTGAGCAGAGGCTGTCTATATAGAAACTGATCAGGTATTTGAGCTTTGATATCTTCGTAGATAAATCTTCCAAGGCACTGTTAAAGGGTCCCCATAGAAGGTACAGCCTGTGGTGGTTATAAGCCTGAGAGGTCCTCTTAAAAACATTAAGTCTACCTCCTCCTCTAGGGAGATTTGCACATTCCAACCCATCTTCCAGAAACAAGACCACATATCAATCTGTTATAATCCAGTCATGTGTATTTTAAAAAGCTCAAGAAGATTTCCATCCAAAAGCTCAAGAAGAATAGTCCATCCAGCTGGGCCTCCAATTGTTACATAATATGCATATTATACAAAATATACTAGAACATGATGGGCTTGTTTTGCAAATAAGAAATTCTGAGTTCAAGAGTTAAACACCTTTAAACAGTTTAAACACCATCTCCTCCAATGCTGGACACTGGATAATTCAGAAATACAATTAAGAAACTCAAATATCTTAAACTCTGCCTTGCTTCTCATTTTTGCTTGTCTATTTTTTTCTGGTGAAGACTCCAGGGTTACAGAGATGTGAAATGAGGCCACAGGAGAGAGTAACAGTATGTAACATCAGCCCCGATGATGCCTACCACACTGGCACAGTTGTATAAATTTAAGATGCCACGGCAGTTAGGTTCCTGACCTTGTTCCCTGACTCCAGGCTGTAAGAAACTCTTGTTATTTAGCTGTAATTATGGGACTTCTTATGTCTGTTGCCACAGGCTTATCAGAAATACTAGTCTTTTCACCATGAGCTAAAACTACTTATTAAGGCTAATAGATTAATGGCTAACACCCCCCTGCCAAACTGTACATAACCTCTCACACGCATGACTTTATAAACCTAGAGATTTATTAAAAGGGAAAGATGAAATGAAAATATCGGAGTGATGGAAAGAAACCGAAACCCCTTTGACTCAGTCACCTCTCTGAATGCGTCAGGCAGCGCATTTTCTGCCGCCAGCCATAGCGTGCAGATCTCGAGCAGGCTGTACACTGAGAGTACAAACACGAGATAAGAGCTGCTCCAGAACGGACGGCTGCGTCACCGCATGCTGCTGGCATCTTTTGCTTTCAGCAGGCAGCCCAGAGCAGAGGGGCAAAGGTTCGGAGCTTGCTGGTAAGCAGGACTGTGTGGCTGGGAGAGGGGCTGTGTTGAACTCTTGAAGACAAAAGGCTTTCCTGTACAAGAAGAGCATTTTAAAAGCTCCCTCTCATGGCCTGGGAGCTGGTAAACAGGCTGTGCTAAGGCTATTTAAAAACTTTCCTTGCCTGATTTGGACACAGCGGCCTTGCTCAAGAAAGCAGTGTTTTTCTCTGGAGATACATCCTGGCTTTGGATGTGGTGAAGCATTTTCTGAGGAAGACTTCGTTAGCAGTCTAGTAGGGATGTTTTCCCCCTCTGCACCAAGAGAGGATGTGGGCCGGGCAGGGCCAGTGTGAATGGCTGGGGCAGGAAACAGACAACGGGGGAGTGGAGTGGGATCCAGGAGTCAAAGCAAGGATCCAGGATCTGTGTTTGAACAGAACCAGAATGAAGACTGTAAATAAGACTCCCTGGGATTCCCAGTTCGGTTGTGGGCAGCCGAGTATTCACAGGTTCCTTAGGAACTCCCAAATGTGCTTGTGATGGCAAAGGGCATCTTTAAGCATTCTTTGGTCTCACCCAAGTGCCAGCCAGATACAAGTCAGGATGGTCAACTTTTGACCATTAAATCCATTCAGAATAACCTTCCCTGTATTCACCAAGCAATTTGGGAACTGGATAAAAAGTCTTCATAATATTCAAGACAACATAGTATATAACACTGCTGGCTAATATGCAGCATGGCAGCATGGTTTTGCTGTTCTACGTGCTCTCCCCAAATGCCCTGTTACCAGCAGGACAAAAATAACTTCTCCTGGTTCTCATTTTGCTACCACCATTATCCACAGGGCCCACAATGGAGAGCTGGGGATAAGTATTCCCCATTGCGGTAGTGGCTGTGGTAGACTCAGGTCACTCAGGCACAGGCAATGCCCGCCCTGAAGAGCTCAAGGCTGCAACAGAAGATTAAAATGGAAAGATAAAAAAATCAAATTTTGACCTGAATTCAGCTGAAAGAGAGGCAATAAGAGTCAGAAGGGCCAGTTTTTCCCCATGTTCGCCTCTTCAGACTTGGCTGAAGTCTGATGTCTGGGTCACTATAATGCAGCTGAGAGCATTTTCCAGCTGTCACCAACATCTCTGGCAAAAAGGAGTGGTGAAAAAGCAGTGAACAAAGATTTCATATGACATTTAGGACAGATTTACATCTCTTTGCACTGGCTGAGTAATGCACTAAGATAAAGGCCGCAGCCTTTATCATTGAAAGCATTTTTATTTTGTAGTTGCTCACAAAGTCTGCTCCCAAACTGTAGTTACCACTGCCCCTCTTGCACACATGCAAGCACCACAGGCACTGATGGCCTGATGATCACATGAGTTCTTACATTTTTTTTCTGTGGGAAATCACTGCTCAGATCAAATAAATCATTACTGCATGAGACACAAAAGCAAAGTTCTGTCATTATGATTATAATCTGTCCTGGCACGTATTTCACATTTCAGAGGTGTTAATCCCAAAATACCGGCCAACTTCTTTGTCCCCAGTTTCCTTCTGTGCCAGAAATAGAGCAGTTGCAATGTGAGTGAGTTTTTTCTTCACTGTTTGTTCTGAAGCTGCTGCGTGGTTCTGCACTGCAGGCACCAGGTAGGCCTGGTCAGAAATTTCTTACTAAAGTATTTTCCTCACTTACCCTTTTCAGGGCTACTTTTCCAGATAGAATATCTGCTGAGCCAGGAGAAGTGGAGGGAGGCTAGCACTTCCTGGCCTGAAGATCAAGGCACTCTTCTTGGATGAAGAACTCCAGGTTCAGGTTCAATTACTGTTTTATTACCAGACAAATAGCTTATCTTTTCTCATGTCCTTTCAGAGAAACAAAACCCAAACTAGATAAAACATAGACAAAACCTAGAAAGGCTCTGTCTGCCTCACTTCAAACATCATGTTTGGCGCTCTTGCCCCCACACCATCCTCATGAGCCCCTGCTGCTCTTGCTCCAGTTTGTCAATGAATTTGTTGAACTGGGGAACCCTGCAATGAACACAGTACTCCAGCTGTGGTTTCACAAGTGTGGAATAATAGAGAAGAATGACCTTTCCAGACCTGCTGGCTATACTCTTGCTAATACAGCACAACATGGTTGGTCCTTGCCACAGTGGTATTGCTGCCACATGTTCAGCTTCATGCCCACCAGAAGAGTCTTTCTGAAAGGCTGCTTTCTAGACAGTTGGCCAGATTGAACCATTGTACAAGGTTATTCCATCCCATATGAAGGGCCTGGCATTTGCCTTTGCTGATTGTCATGAGGCTCCTGTCAGTCGATTCCACCCACTGTCAGGGTCCCTATAGATAGCAGCCCTGCCCTCTAACATGTCACCCACATCTCTGCAATTTGGTATCATACAAAGTTTCCAGTTGTTAATAAATACATTTAGCAGTGTTGGTCCCAGTATCCATCCCTGAGGGACACCACTAGTAGTAACCTGCCATTAGATGGATTTTGTACCGCTGATCCCGACCTTTTGAGTCAGGCAGTCGAGCCAATTTTCCATCCACTTTACTGACAATTATTCCACCTATATCTCATCTTCTTACAGAGGCATAGTGAAGATTTTGGGGCGTTAGTAAGATGCTTTGAGAGCTGCAGCCCCTGTATAGAAAACCACAATCCATTTCAACAGAAATATATTTATAACATTGTCCGAGTGCTTGACTTTGCGAATTAACTGAGGTTTTATTTATATAATTAATTTATATTTATACCAAGTGGGAATTGTTGATTTGGGGCTCAAAACCTTTTACATGTTGGGGGTTCATTAGTGGTTTCTTGTCGTGGATTAAGCTTAGTCGTAAATCAGAAAAGCATGTGGCCTGCTTGTTCCCCCCTCCCCAACCTGTCCTCCCCCCCTCCCCACTCCCGGAGGGATGGGGAGGAGAATTCAAAGAATGTAACTCCCACGGGTTGAGATAAGCACAGTCCAGTAACTACGGTATAACACAAACCACTGCTGCTGCCACCAATAATAATAATGATAAGGGAAATAACAAGGGAAGAGAATACAACCG